>VUYV01000205.1:776901-830518 GCA_008711295.1 Anarhynchus alexandrinus | reverse complement strand
GGTGGGTGGGGGGAGCGGCGGTGAGAGCAGGCGCTGGGTTTCGGGGCTCGGTAACATGGTTTCTCATGTGTGTGTTTTCTTTCTCTCCTCCTCTCCCTCCTCCTCCTCCTCCCGTCGCCTCTCTCCTCCTCCCCAAACACACACGTACACACACACACACACACACACACACACACACACGCTTCCCCTCTCCCTCCCCCTCCTCAAGGCCGAAAAGGCAAGCCAAACCTGCAGCCGACGAAGGCTTTTGGGATTGTAGCGTGTGCACCTTCAGGAACAGCGCCGAAGCCTTCAAATGCAGCATCTGCGATGTCAGGAAAGGCACCTCCACAAGGTATGTCCGCACCTTCCAACACTGCCTTTGCTCCGCACTGGGCTGCACCGACTTGTTGATTTTTTTTTTTTCCCCACTGTTGTCTGGATATCGGCTGGTTGCAACCCCCTTTTCCCCCCGATGCAGTCCCTCCTGTCCCTGTTCAAAAGCTTGTGGATTTTAAAAATTCTCTTTCAAGCGTTTAATTGGAGCTGGAAGACACGTTTCGTGGATGTGGCAGCGACCTGAATCTTTTTGTTGTTCTGTGCTTTTTTGTCGCTCATGTACGGAGGGCTTCTTGGAGATCCGCAGGCAGCCAGAAATGTTCTGACTGTAGTTTGGGGCAGATGGTTTTCTGTGGTTTGGGTGGAGATTTACCTGTGCTTTCTACAGGAGTAGAAATGATTGAGGATTAGGGAGCGAGAAAGGAAACGGCTGAAACTAAAGCTGCCACGAGAACAACGACTCCCTTCCTGAGATGTTGATCTCTCAGTGTCTGTTGTCATCCGAAAGGAATCGGCTTTGTGCTCAGTGTGGGAATGGTGCGGATTGCTGAAAGCTTTAGCTGTCAGGTCTCTCTGATTGCCTTGTGCTGAGTAACAGCAAGTCTTTGCGAGATGGTGAAGCTGACATGCAGTAGTTAAGTTAATCTCAAAAAAAAAAAAAACCCAAACCACCAAACCCAATCCAAAACTTGTATTCTCCCAGTTAATGGCTTCAGAAAGTTTGTCCTGGAATATCAGTTGGTGCTCAAACAGGCATGTGGTGCTCTGTTTTTTCTTTCTTTTTCTGATTTGTTCTGCCATGTTGATGTCTGATTTTGTTCATATTGTACCTTCCAAATTTGAGTTTCTGTTGCTCTGCTCTGCCAAAGAAGTAGTCCATAAGATTTCCATTGTGAAAGGCATCATTTTCCTCCTTTGAGTGAAGCAGTGTATTGAGATGCTCTCATCAGCAGGCTGTTTGCATGACTTGGTTGTCTTGACTTGATTGACAAAGGAGGTGAAAGCATGTTCAGTTGGTTATTGTTCATGCTGTGCTTTAAACAATGTGAAGTGCCTACATTTTTAATGGGGAGCATGCTTTTGGGCCATTGAAACTCTCGGAGTTACAGCAGCAGAGTGCTGTAGTATTTCACCGTGTGTTTTATGATGCACGTTGGTTACAAGCATCCCTATGCTTTTTACAAACTATACAGAGGTGTTGAACTTAAAACAATTTTAAATAGCATAGTTATAGCATTGAGTAAGGTCAAACTTTTGGGACAGTAGTGTTCTATATGCACCTACAGCTTATTCTTCACTCATTTTGTTCAATCTTGTTTTGTCAACGCTTGATTTCTATGGTTTTCTGTTTTCTTGGCTTCCCCGTTGGCCCAGGTGAAACACGCTGATGCTGCAGTCGCCTGGTCTTTAACTGTGCTACTACAGTGTGTAGCCTTGCAGTCACCGCAGGCTCTCCTAGCGTCACGTCAAGCATGTGCACGGGTGTTTGGAGGAGGAGACCCTTAATGAGATTTAGGAGTCCATATGGGTTGCGTCTTATATCAGACTTGATCGTTTTCATTTGGCCACCATGCTGATGTTCATATTGGGAGCAGCAGCTTTCTCTCATGTGCCCTTACTTTTTTTTTTTTTTTTTATTCATGATAATTTTCAAACTGTTTGTTGAGGTAGTAGGATGTTTTGTCTTTTAATTTAAAGGGCCCTCAAGAGGGATAGCAGTTGATGATTTTGAGTTGAGAACTGTAGTGTTACTTGCAGATGTGATCCTCAGGTCGAGAACATTGTACTGCTGTTTAGCTTTTAATGGACTCTTATGAATGGCTTCTAATTTTAATTCATTTAATTCATCAGCTTTCTATTCATTTTTGCTGCTTTTTAAATTGCCTTTGTTTGTAGAATTTGAGAAAGTATTTAAAATATTCAATGGACCATCATGTCTTCTTGCATATTTATCATTTATGAATAAATATAACCGAAAGCAGGAGTGATTGAAAGTTGTGAGTGAGTGTCGTATGTTGAGAAGACCTGGGAGGTCAGAGTTCTTTGTTGTGGTATTGCTTTGAGTGTTACAGTATGTGACGTACGAGTCCATGCTGGGGAAATTCTTCAGAATTTTTTTAAATAAATGACTGATGTAAAGATACTTAATGAGTTGTGATTGATAATTTATTACTTGAAATATAAGGTGTCTGATGAGCTTGACTTTTAGGTTGCAATTTGACAAGTTGATGACACTTTTCCACATATAAAAATGCCTTGCTTCATTAAGGCTTACTTCAGTAACACTTATCGGAAATTTATCAAACTCACTTTTAAAAAAACTCAACAAAGTAGTGAAAGACAGACATCGTAGACATGGCGAAGCAACTGGTTTTCATCAAATTATTGTGTGCAATTACAGTATACCCAATTTTTTTAGGATCTGGTGTGACCTACACCCCCCCCCGGTGAAGCCAGTTATTTGCTGTAGAATTTACTTTGGCTGATAAATATTCTCTGATTTGAGAACTAGTTAGGACGTTAGCTAATTCTCACTGTGTGTATATTTTTTTCAGACTTGATATAATCTGTTGGTGTGTGGGAGGGGTGGCTGGCAGCAGTTAGAAGTTTTACTTTCTCAGATCCAGCTATCCCCTTTCCCTAGGATCTCATAAAAGGAGCTTCTAACACAGTGAGTTTTAGAGTTGATGTGCCAGTTAAATTGCACCTGAATACTTTTTCAAGGGGCTGTTTATAAATATTTCAGTTGCACTTTTAAATAAAAATGAGGTCAAATCCATCTCTGGAGAATTTGGGAATTGTCGTGCAAAGATTATATTAAACCTGTAGTACATACTTGAATACTGGATTTGTTACAGTATGTCACTAGCTCCCTTTCCTCAACTTTATTCTTGCTATTTTATGGTTAAACTTTATTACGCTCTATTTAGGCAAGTATGTTGAGTTTTTCTATCGTTTTCCTTCTGTGAGGGTCACAGCTAAGATTCAACACAACATTCAGTTGGGCAAGACGATGATTTAACTGGCTAGCTTGAGAGTGAGCAATGTTAATGTGTTTGCTGGGGTGTACAATACTTTTTTTTCTTTCCCAGAGGTCTTTGTATTGGTGTAACGGCACAAGGAACTGGTGCTGGCCACCACTTCCACTTGCATCCTGCGGTTCCTCTGGTGGTTTGCTCTGGTGTAGCCCCACCAGCTCCTGCACAGAGGAGAAGGCTTGAATTAAAACTTTTGCTGGGAAGTTTGCTCCATGGACATGCGTTCCCTTCCAATATCCATTACTTCTTTAAACGCGGAAGGAGAGTTAACTTTGGATTTCCTAGGAATGTGAGGGCAGAATTTGGCCTTGTATTTCCCATTATGGGGAGCTGTGTGGTCCTATTTGAGGGTAGATGATGGTTCCCTGCTCCCATTTGTTTTTCTTAATGGTATTCTTGCTCCTCTTCACCTTTGGTTCTCTGATGGTTTCCCTATGTTGTGTTCCTGTACACCTCTTCTTGTAGCTTATTTTCTCTTCCCAGGCATGGCTGCGCAGAGTTTTTCTGCGTGAGATTGCTTTCAGACATCATTGTAAAGGAGAATATTCTTCTGCCCCCCCCTGCCCCAGTCTCACAGAGGTAGTTACTATTTTCTGAATCTTTCCTTTTGGATAAATAGGCAAGCAGTGCGATGTGATGGAGCTTTTCTGATGTTAATTTTTCTCTAACTTCAGGATAAGTGCTTTCCTTGTCCAAACTTCATGCCCTGTATCATGAATGTGCCTTGATTACAGAGAAATGCACTAAAAAAAGTCAGTGAAAAGATGTGAACACAACAACTGGATGTCTGACATGCCAATTAACAAAACAATGGGACCTTTTAGTATGAAATTAACAAGTTGTAGTGTGTGTCTGTCCTGTGGAAGGCACAAACTTAGTAAGCATTTCTGTTGTATTTGTTGCTAATACCTGTATACCCAAAGTGCGTAGTCTGAAGATTGCATCAGGTGATTTGAACATTGTGAAGGGCCCAGGGAAGTACACATCAGCCTTGTTTCACTTGTCTGCTATTCTTTTGAGGGGAGGTTGAGCTGAAATGATTCGCCATAATTTTAAAATGAATTTTCTCTTGTGTGGAACAGGTGTCTCAGGTACATACTGGCCTTCCTTCTCCATCAGTTCACCGTTGCATGTTGGCAAGATCTAAGCTAGCACCTTGAGGGATGTAAACTACTGTCCATGTCACCATTGAAAAATAGTCTTTTGTTCTGCATCCAGGCTGGGCTGACCAGAATAGACACCAGATAGTCATGCTATTCCTGGAATGAGGAATCAGGCTTATGATACAGACCTCTGTACAACAAATGTATACCCTGCTTATTTGCCATCTATTTGCAGGACTGTTCTTCTAAACATGCTTGCTTTAGTGTGTAGCTATGGTGTAGGTTAGAAACAAAGTGGTTTCAATCCATTCTTTCAAGTTAAATAGCTTTCACCTGCATTAAGGTGGGTTTTATTTAATATCATAGCTGGCCTTTAAGTGGATTATTATCTATAAAAGTTGAGTATGTGACTCATTTGGAAAAAGCTGTTGTGGAAGGGACTTTGGTGCTTTAGAATATTTGTTTTACTGATTGGCCATTTAGATCTATGGTTAAAGCATCCTTTTTTCCCGTTGAGCGCCAAAGTTAAATGGCAGTTGGATCAGGTGGAGCGAAGTGTGGTCTGTACCAGCCTGGAGCTGTGCCAGTGCTCCACAAGGCCATTTGGATCCTGGAGATGTGCCCCCTTGGGGACCGCTTTGTTGGTAATGGATGGGAACAGCGTAATTCTGCCTAGGTGGTTTTGAGTGCTGGAATGCATGATACCTATTTGCAAAATGTTTGCCCACATGCAAGGAGTTCTTCAGACCTCTGTTGTCTCAGAGGTTGACCTTGTTTACCAGCACTGCCTAAAATTAATTAGCTGTTACTTTCTGAATTTGTAGATGAAGAGTACTTTTGCTGGGTCTGGCAAACCCACCAGGGCATGGGAGCAGAGGACAGGAGGAGCCTTTTGCAGACCTACCATTTTACAAGCAGACAATGCTGATGGTTCGCAGCAAGCCCCAAATTCTGGGGCCGCGGTTTTATGATACACTAAGTTTGACTTCATGACTCATACTGCTGGAACCCCAGGTGCTTCAGCCGCAGGGCTTGGGGTATTGATCCATCATAAACTGACTACTGGTACAGATTCATGCCGCACTTATTTTTTTAACTAGCGTGGAGTTAGTCTGTGAGACTTCATCTGAGCAGATAAAGCTGTTCAGCTTCAGATCAGCTATTATCTGTCATTCGGGTGCAAGCATAACACTGGCATAAAGTCTGCGTCTTGTACTTGGGCTGTTTGAAAGAAATAAGAGTTGTGTCCTGATTTGCTCTTTGCTAGTGTTTGACTCTGCTGTTAATGATCTCATTACCATTACCCCAGGATTTCTCTTGGGTTTCAGCACCTCTGGGGAGTCATTCTTGGCAGGGAGGATCCTCAGAGTTGACGTGCAGCACTTCGGCAATACCCCTTTGCTATGGTTGTCAAATTGGGTGCTTGAAATGCTGTAGGTGACAAAAGCAGTAGGTAGTGTGGTGGCTGCTGTGACTCGCTTTGCTTCTACCACTTGGATAGGATCCTATTAAGGAATAAAAGCTATACCTGTTGTGACGCTTTTTTTATGGGGGGGTGGGGGGAAGTCTTTATGTTAAATAACAGTAAAATCTGTTACAGTTTTCATGTGGATTACCCATCTGGGTTAAATGACTGTGGATTTGAAGGGTTTGAAGATCGATCTCTGATTTCTGTTGGAGACTGTATAAAGATCTAATAGATTAACTGCGACACTGAGCGTGTTAATCTGTCACTGATAATATGCAGCATGGATATTACTCATTTTTCCCTTCCTCCATAGACTGCTTTTTTGGGAGACAGGAATCTAAGTCAAAGTCTGTATGTGTGTGTAGGAGGAGAGGGCATGTAACTTTCTTTTATTGCTGTAAACAGACGTTGCATCCACTGGGATACTGGCCCTCTCTCTCGGCAGGTCCCCATGGGGAACTGGTAGGCAGAGGAATGCCGAGCAACTTTCTCTGCGTGCCTTTCTTAATTGCCCTGATTGTTTCATGTTCCCGTCAGCTGGCTGCGGAGGGGCTGCTGCATTTGCACGATTGGTGTGTGTATTTGCACACTGATGCGGGTTCATCTAATAAGTGGAACCTTGTATGAACTGGAAATAGAAAAGTGTTTGTGCAGTGTTGACGGGCCCAATAGCTGAGAGGAGGGAGGTGGTGGATGCAGAGCGTGGTTCTCTGTGGCCACCCTCGGCTCCTGTGGGATCTTGGCTGACTGTCCTGTGCTGCCTGTTTGTGTTCCCCAGCAACTCGTAGTGCTGTGGGGCTCTGTTTTGGCTGAACTGTTGGGTTCTTGAAAGCAGTATGTGGCATCCAGGACCAATGAGGGATGAAGGTTGGCAGGTAATGTGCTGTGGGCTGGGTGGGTTATTTTGGCTGGCTGCATCCAGGTTTTGTACTATAGCCTGGATACCCCTGCTGTAACTCCAGGCTGATCGTGAATCTGGTGTCACTTGTACTTTGGCTGCTGCGAGACCCGCTTTGTGTTAGCAACATGAATTAAACAGCTTTGCTGCTGGTCGGCTCACCGTTCCTTGCTGTGGTGCTGCTCCTTTTCTTCCTGCTCCGTCAGGCTTGAACAAGCAGACAGGTCCTTCCACCGTCTGTCCGTGAGAAACACAGAAGCTCGTGGCACTTCTGGGAAGTCCTGCCGGTGTGCAGGAATATGGCAGCAGGGAGAGAGATACAGCTTGCAGAGTGTGCCTGCATTAGGCGAACGATGCGCTCTCCTTGTCTTTTATTATGCGCATCTCTCCTTGTCAGTGTAATTCTTCTGAGGAAACCCACTGACCTGTTTGGCGGGATTTCGGGTGGTTCTGTAGGTTAGTGGGTTTCAGTCCCATAATGTAGGTCACTCGCAAGGTGTGCTGGAGTTTCGTAATGCGTAGCTCTGACCTGAAATAAGATTCAAACAAACTCTCTCTGTGGCTGTGTCTTGCAGCTGTGCTTTAGGTCTCTCTTTGCACTGATTGCCTTCTTTACAAGGTAAAAGGAGAAATCTGGGTTTTACTGGAGGGAAGGGGTCTTACAGGAGGTTTTATGAGGATTTATTTAAAGTATGCATGTTTCAGACAGGTAAGGGCAAATTATCATTATTACCCCTTCGTGTTTATTAGGGACAGGGCAAACAAAGACCTCAAATACTGAGCAACCTGTACATGCTACCCTAAGCAGATGTCTGGGATTACACAATATGACAGAAATAATGTGGAAATGCCTCCATTACATTTATGTAAGTTCCTTTTGCAGCTGACACATGCTAAATACATTGATTGTCTCTTTGTGCAGACAGATTTTCTTCATATCAACTAGAGCTCCTTTCACACTTTTTCGGTACATCTGGAGGTATGACCAAATCCTTAACATCCCTCTTCCCATAAGCCAGCTATTAATTAGGAGCATGTTCTTTGTAGCAGAGTGCTAATTGGTACATCAACAAATTCACTGCCTGTTAAACATTGGAAAGATTGTAATTCTTCTCCTTGCTGGCCTGGTGGGTTTTGCTTGACTCCTCAGTAACTCGGAATCTTCAGTCAGGTGAGTCTCAACTCTCCTGGAAAAACCAAAATTGACTGGCTAAAACTGGGCATTGTTTTCTTAGTATTTTATTGTTGAAGTGATGCCTGTGTTTCTGAAAGTTAAAAGTACACCCACAGACAATCTTCTGTTTAGTAATATTGGAAGTGAGTGAGAAAAAGAGGTTATAGGGATCTAAAGTATGGATCGTGAAACCAGAAGACCTGACTTTGAACCCTATGTGGTCTTATTTGAGACACTGGCCTGGGATTGTGGAGTAACCCCTTATGCTACAAGGATCAAAATACTAAAAATTGGTAATTATGTTCTTTACCACAGAAGTGGAAGTCTTGTTATAGTCAAATTGATTTTAACCTTCTGACAGATAAACATTTTGAAGCATACATTTTATGGCAATTTGCTGAGAGCTGAAATGTTCTATGTCTCAGTAAGCACAGTGTATGCTTTATGTCAGTTGCTATATGGAGGTGCAAACTTCCAGAAACTATATTTACAACTTACATGGGAATATGTTCAGGAGTTCTGGGAGCTTTAGTTTGAGGATCTTATCAGATTGGTTGTCTTTAAATAAAATGGAAGCAAAACAAGTCAGTTTTGGATTCTGTTTAGGGGTAAACAAGGAATAAATGTTTAGACGTGTTTTCTCAAGCAGATTGTTCTTCAGGATTTCAGAGTTATGATGGATTGCTTGTAACATGCAGGGGTGCTAAGTGAGACAAAATAATCTTGCCTGAGATAAAGCTGCCTTCAGATTTATATTGCTGAGTAGACAGACTGATGATAATCTGAAATATTTTTCCTGAATTAAATTATCTTTGTGCAGGTAGAACTACTTCTGGGTAATTCATGTGCAACTTAACATGCTTGAATTGGGGAGGTGGATGGAGGATGTAGAAGTACTAGGATTTGGTGGCTTCAGCGATGTTGCAAAGTTGATCGGAACACTGCCTGATGAGTGTGGAGCGTGGGTTACCCCCTGCACCCTGGGCCCTGAATGTTCAGTACTTTTTAGATTATAAGGGTAGTTCTTAGTTGACTAGGATTACTCCCTTTTAAATTTTTTTGTTATCTTTGTACCAAATACATGGAAGGATTTGTATTTTCTTTCACTTCTATTTGCAGGTGTCAATGGGGATAGTATGATGTTAGTGTGATTTGAGCCTGTGTAAAAGAGGCTGGAATTCACCCTTTAGCAAATCAGCTAGCTAAATATCCTCGAGCTGCTATTTTTTAATCTGTATGATTGTATTCACTGTCTGTGTTTTAATTAGATCAAGAAAGTTATGTCTGTGGTAGGTGTTTCATTCCTTTGTTTAAAAACTCATCTAGATTAGCAGAAGGACATAAATCTTACTTGTCCTGGTTGGACAAAGCATGCATATATGTTCAGGTTGTTGGAAATGTGTGTTTCTGCTAAAACATTTGGCTCTAATTATATATCTTGGAGCTCTTATTCTGAAAGTGCTTTCACTGTTTTTTTCGGAAGTGGTACTGAGCACTTTCTCTTCCCCAGATGAGATTTCAATAAGGGAGGCAATACATTGATGGACGATGGCCCTGTGATGGAGTCAATCAGCCAGTGCAGTCATTTGTCTCCTGGGGATACAGGGTAGAGCACATCATTAGCAGCAGAAGGGGAGGCTTTCCTCTGTAATGCTAATACTGAGCGGGAGCTCTGGTTGGTGCCTGTTTGCTGCTGTTGCTCAGTTATTACAGGTGCCTTATGAAGAAACAAAACCGCTTTCATTTGTTACCTGTAACAATCACAGGTGTGGATCAATTTAACAAAAATATTTAATAAGCTCTAGGAAATGTTTCAGCATAATGTTAGCAATTCGTAAACCTGTATCACATAAAACTGCTTGTCATAAAAATGGTGAATTATTTTGGAGGAATTATGTGTGGTTTTATTAATCTGTAGTATTTATCTGTTGTTATATTACTTATCTGTAATGACAGGTTTACTGACTAGACTCGTGTGTCAAGCATTCATTACAAATCTTGCTTGGTCCACCTACAAGAAAAGTTTCCTGGTGGTTCTAAGAACTTCTGCAAGAAATATCTGGATGAGGTCTCATGAATCTGTGTTCAAAGGATCTCTTGAAAAACTAATCAGATTTTCTGGATTCTTCAACGCAAACCAAACTGAAATGCGTGTGAACTAATTCCAGCTTATTGAGTAGAGAGAAACACAGGTGATCCCGAAACATGTAGAGGGAAAACAGAACAGCCTGGCAGTTTTTAAAATTGTATTTTACACACAACTAGCTTGATGTGTGTAGGAAAGACTGGCAGCTGCCCAATGCCAGTGTGGGATTCGAAGGACGGTATGTCTTAATTGGAGGAGAAATGTTGAAAGTGAAGCTGGTGGGTTGCAGAATTTACTCTAATCATGTCTGACGGCGTTGGGTGGCTTGTCCGAGGGGCGGCTGGGTGGTGTGCTGTTGTGCTGTGGCAGTTAATGAGTTAGCTTCAAGGTAGCTTGGTGTGCTCCAGGCTGTGGGCATCATCATTTGCCCAGGGAGGACAAGTTAACCTGCAAGTGGTTGTTCCTCCATGGCTGCTTTGGTCCTTTTGGGGCTCTTGCCTCTCAGCAGAGCTGCTATAGCAGTGATCCCATCAAGAACAAGTGTGGGCTTGCGCAAGGGTGGGCAGGAGTGCTTCTGTTATGGGATACAGGGCTGCAAACCTTGTATAAGCAGTATCTCGGTGTCCAGAGATGGTTAATTCCCACGTGACATACAATGAAACTATAAATGTTGGCAGAAAAACGTTATTCTGGATGGCTGATGGGTGTTCCTGTGTACCCGCCAGCACTGCAAGTGGGGAGGTGGCACCCAGGGCACTGCTTGTTGTGGGGACTACCCTCCCCTCCAGCTTTTAACTCGCTGTGAACTCTGGACAGTTCGGTAACTCATGTGCATAGGTTTACCTGTCTATAAAGCAAATATAGTAAAAAGTCCCTACCACATGAGGCTTATAGGAGGTTAAGTTAATTTTTGGAAAACGCTTTCAAATCCTGAAGTGTCTTCTCAAAAGCTGCATGTGAAGTCAGACTTAAAAACAATGTTTATCTGCCTTTCTCTGAACTGTATAGATAATCGTTTAAAAATAAGAGCAAGGGCAGCAAGAAAACAAATGATGATATAACTGCTGGAACGGAGTGGTGGGTAGACTTTGTACACTTTGTTTCACCATCGTGTACAGCGATGTCTCTGCTCCTAAAGCACCGGAGGAATGGCACAGCTGTGTGCTGGATGGCTACTAAAAGCATGGGGTTGTTAGAGTTGCACAATTGTACATGTGGGTTAGCAGAGTAAGGAACATGCTTAACCATGGGTGTGGAAATAAAGTACTCTGGCACCAATTAAGAGTCATTAATTAGAAGTACTTATTACCGGATGTGACTCAAGTTAGTTGTAAGTTGCTTAACTTCTGAGGTCAAGAAGATCTAATGCATCTGAGATGTGCATTATTAGTGTCCATGGGACAATGGGGCTATCCACAGGGACAATCTGTAATACCAGAGCTCAAACTGAAATTTTGAGGTTCATTAAATGACTTGTTGACAGTGGCAGTTTCGCAGCACCTCTGCAAGCTGGGACGACGCATTCGCATTCAGAAGTTTAGACCTATGGAGGGTTTGTTGAGACTCCTAGGTTGCATCAGCTGGGAACGTACAAGTGTGTGCTGGGAATTTACACTGCTGTGCTGAGAGTCACTGTTATTCAACCAGCATTCAAAGAAGCCACAGTGAAACTTTATTATAAACAAAAGCTTCCCTGTCTGAATGAAGAGGATGACACTTTTTCCAATTACAAATTAACCAATTGATGCAAAAATCAACAGTGAAGAGGGCAGTAGAACATCATGCCTGTATGCTGCCTGTCTACCTTGTAAATGCATGGGAGATCGCCCCTTCAAGTTGAGCGTATGCATTTATAAAGATGTAAAATGTGAGGACAGTCTCAGGGCTTGTGCTTGGAAAAGGCTTTACTTCTGCCAAGGGCCAGGCATGTCAAGCAAGTAATGGAAGAAGGTCCGTGATAAGGTACCTGTTGCAGTTCTGTGCCAGTTCTCGGGGCTTTTCCATACGTGCAGGGAGAGTGAGGGATAACACCTAGCAGTAGTTTGGTTTTATTTCCATCTCTTCAGTTTTTCTTCTTTTGCCTTTTTTTGGGTTGTTTTTTTTTTTTTTTCAATTTTCAGCAAGACTGACTTTCCCACCGGCACTCTGAATTCTGTATGTACTACACTTACGTGTTTTTAAAAGCCTTTGGTGTGTGGTTTTTTTTTTTTAACAGAAAGGCATATAGCGTAAGGAACAGGTTTACTTAGTCATGGATGTGGGAATACAGGCGCCAAAATTGCTTTAATAGCTGTTGGTTGCTTTATTTCTGAGTGTGCTAGCATTTGCAATTCCGTCTTGGTTCAACAGGTAGTTGACGCTGGTGGAGAATGTGACCTTTTGCTCTGTGCATTGATTTTTCTGAATTGTGTCCAGAGGCTGCAGAAGTCAGTGCAGCACTTTGTTGTCAGCTGCAAGGGCTGGATCAGGCCTCCAAGACTGATGCATCAAGGAGGGAATAAGTTGACATGAAACTTAACATGGGTATCTTTTGTGATCTTGCTTTGTTCCAAGACTACTCTTTTTTTTTTTTCCAGGGAGATATTTTTAATAGATAAAAAAGAATTGAGAAATGACTTGCATTGTATAAAGCCTGAAATGATACTCAGGGGAAGAGCTTGGTCTGTGTCTGTGTAAGCACAGAACTCCTCAGTTCGCTCGTTGCTCTGTCATCCTGGAGCCTCTAAAGTTTCAACAGGGCCCGAGACTGATAAAACTTTGGATCTGTGGGTTTTTTTCAAATAAGTGTCTTAGGTCATGACCAAACATTTTCTTGATTTTAAGCAGAAAGAAATAAAATACCCAGAAAGTTCAACATATTCATCAAATTTTTCAGGGCTGTAGTTTGATGAGTCTCATCGGTCTAAAGTGTAGTCTTTCTACTGCCAACTGTATAAAATTCTTGGTTTTGGCGTTAGGGTACAAATATGCCAGTCCTCATATATCTGTGTGCTCACTTGGATCAAAAAGATTATATTCCTTCTCCATGGAGTTGTATCCATGGCTTCGCGTATATAGCCAGCAGGTTATTAGTAGGTAAGATGGGTCAGTTATCAGTGGCTTGTTGCTTTTCCTCCCTGCTCTAGTTCAGAGTATTATTCTTAGCAGCTTTTAAAGTAAGGTTCCTCCTGGAAGAATTTCTGGCTCGAGGCAGAAAAAGTTTTTTACCAGTTTTGAACTACTGGGACTATTGTGTTTTTTTTTAAATCCTATTCATCGCTTCACAAAACTGTTACAAGTACATTTTGAATCATGCATAGCCTGAAGAATATCTTGGGGCTAGGGAGACATAAATAATTGTTTAATTGGGCTGCTCTGCTGTGTAGCTTATATCACGTTGAGTATATGGAAAGGACTGATTTTATTTAGTGTTTTACTGTAACAATTCTCCGAGTCCTAAGCTCAGCATTTATCTTAGTAAAATTTAATGTGATGTTAAGCAAGACATGCAAATGTGTTTTGACTTAAGCTTTTAGTTTGTGAATAAAAATGTTGCAGATCTCTCACCTTTCAAACATTTGGTAATTATGCTAACTGAAGTCTTACAAGGAAAACAGCATCCTATTGAAAGGAAAAACTTTGTGATTAACACTTACAAATAGTTAATAACTATTTTTATATTTCACTAGATTTATGGAAAAACATGTCTTCAGTGGATGTTAGCAGAGATGGCAAAAGTCTGAGTAATATATCAACATTGTTTTAATTAAGAATACATTAATATTCTCCTAAAATTCACTTTTGACATCCAACTTTTAAGCTTAAAATGAATGTCAAACTTAGCTTTTTATACTCCAGGAAAATATGCTCTTTTGCTCAAAACATGCAGCAAAAGCAATCCTATGAAACTCAATTAGAATAATAGAGTACAGCCATTGCAAAATATCATTACAATAGTTAAGTAATTATCCCACTGCATGACTTAGCAAGAGGGATAAATAATGCATGTAGAATTGTGTTGGAGCTTGCAAGGAGGATTCATGCTGGCGGAGTGGGTGGGAAGGGCGAAGGCAGAGCACGGCTCCGAGGAGGGGGTCTGCTGGGTCTGGTAGCTGATGATTGAAACCTTTCAGTGCCTGTGATAACGAAGACGCGACAGAGACCCAATTTTCTGTTTTTCTTAAAATCTAAAGATGGCCTTTGGGAAGAAATCTTCCTTGGCTGTGTTAGCACAGCTTGACTCCAGCTGCTTCTGAGAGCTGCCTGGCTGCTCCCGGATGGGTGGATGTTGGGTTTTGGGGTGCGAGCACAGCCAGCCTTTGAGGGGGTCACCTCTCTGACTAGTGGAGCAGGCACCCGATGGCGTCCTGCTGTGCTGTCAGAAGGGTGGAAAACCCCGAAGATGGCACCACATTAGTATGCCAGTCCCAGCGGCTCGCTGCCTCACCTGGCCCACCACTCAACTTCTCTGTATTTCATCCATATTCTGTGTTTTACCACTCTGTAGGTCTGGGCTGCTCCTCATCTGCTGTTCATTGCGCTGAGTGAGCTACTTAGTGCGTTAACCCAAGGCTTGGAGTCCCAGCGGCAGCGTGTCCCAGCCCCTGACCGAGCTGTGAGTCTGGTCAGCAGGAATATTGGCTGTTTCTTCAGTGGACAGATGAGGAGTTTGGGTTTTTTTCTTCCTTTCAGCTAGAACTGAATACTCCGAACCTGTCAGTCGCTGTCAAGAGGATTGTACTTTGGATTAGTGAGCTACTGGAAGCAGTTTGAATCGTTGCAGTTAAAAGCATGCCGAACAGCGGTGTAATTAATAGTTATATAATGTCATCAAGCTTAGGAAACTAGAACGTAACTTGGAAAGAAATACAGCCCCATGCAATCCCTGCATCGCCTAAGGACCACTGGGCATTTAAAGGCTGATGCATTTCTCCCGGGATTGTTACAGTCGGGGCAGGCTTGTTGCTGTTGTGTTGGTTTCATCATGAGATGTGTGGAAGCACCTTTCTCGCCTTTCCCCTTCCTCCCCTTTTTCTCTGATGTCTGTAGCAGCAGGACAGGGTCAAACCGAGAACCCTAAGGCCCTCCGTAGGCTTGTTGGAGCTACTCTTTGCTTCTGTGATTCCAGAAGTCTTCAGTTGCTGTGTAATTAGGGATGCTGCCCGAAATATAACTCTTCAGCTTATGAGAATACTATGCATTTTTGTTGTTGCATTTTTTAATAGAAATTTCAGGGAAATTATGCACTACTTTTCTTTATACAGTACTTTATACAGTACTAAGAAAACTCAGCCCTTTACCACGTGTGTTTTTAGGGAAGCTGAAAAGGTGATTAAGATTTCCAAAGTAGTTTCTGTTTCGTGACAAGCTCGAACCTGTCTGGAAAAGTTACATATTTCAGCAAGGCAGCAGATGAGACTCTGCACCTGAGACCTCCTGTCTTGTCGGTATTGAACTGGGGGTGTGATGCTTTCAAGTTGTTTATATTAACTTCTGTGAATATCTTAAGCACATAGAGATGGTGATCAAAATTCTGAGGTGTTGCTGTAATTCTGGATGAGTTTGTTAAAAAAAATAATGTAATTCTTATTCCCTTGGCTTCTCTTGGCTTAAACCCTTACGCTCTACTCCAACGTTTTAAATTTTTTTTTTTCTCTTAGTTGACATGCAGATGTGACACTTAGCGACATGGTTTAGTGGTGGACTTGGCAGTGTTAGTTTTATGGTTGGGCTCAATGATCTTAAAGGTTTTTTGCACCTCTGTGATTCTATGGAATAGGCAGGATTTTGCTGGTACAGAACTTGGTATTTCTGTTTCTAAAAAGGTACCTTATCAAACGTATTGGTGTGATTAGTTAGAAGGTAATTCTCACGTCTAAAAGGAGCACCTTTATAGTAAAATGTGATACTACCGCTAAGAAAACGTAAGGCTGTCTACCCTCTAGTTTTGTATCTACATTGCTGCCCCGAGTGTCAGTTTGCTCAATATTCATTGCCATTGACCTTGGATAATTAAGAAAAAAGGTCTGCAGTTTCTGGCAGGATGGATGCTGCCTTTGCAAAACTCAGTGCCCCTCTTCTCTGCTCCCTCATACCCACTTGAAGTCGGTGAAACTCTGCCAGGACTCCAAGATCTGAAACTTGCAATGGACCTCTTCGATTTTCAAGGAAAATGAGTTTAAACTTATATGGGCTGCTTTTACTTACTGAATCACTTTTTCACTTTCAGCCTATTTTCAGTGCAAATACAAGGCTGCAGTTGTGCACTGGGTGGGGGTCCAAGATTCCCGGCTGGAGCAGGGCTTGGTGCACGTGGACTTTCCCAGAACAGGGTCAGTGTCAGCGTTGGCTGTTGAGAGCTGGAGCGTGCCGGGACCACCAGCACTGTGTGCTGGGGGCCGAGCGGAGATGAGAGAAACACCAGGGGAGAGGAAAGGCTGAATCACAGAAGCAACAAAAAAATTAAGGAGAAGCAAAAATTTTTCAGGCCTGTGAAAGTTGTTTGTCAAAATGTGAAGATAGGGGACTGGTGGGCACTGGCGTCTGTTTGCCAAATCCCCTGCTCTTTTATTTTTCTCTGTGCTGCCACTTGCACTTCCTTTTCTACTTCTGTGTTTGCTTTCTGTGAGTTACTTGGACCATTTGTGACTTAAAGTATGTGCTTGTTTACAGTGCGAGGGCTGTTTGTTTTTTAAACATCTCCTTGATGATCACTCAGTTGCATGGTATTTCGGTGGGCTTTTTTCTTAGGGTAGTTTTTCCACTTGAGATGCTCTCCTACTGTATTTGTGCTGGCAAAGTACTCTGGGCTGAAGATGACTAATAAAGTTGCATTTTTGGGGTTTTTTTTTGGTGGGGTGTGTGTGGGGTTTTTTTTTTGTTTGTTTGTGTTTTTTTACCAATCTAATAAAACCATCTTAGGACTAGAAGCTATCCGAGCCAAAGCACAGCTTTATAAGTATAACTGCATTCATGCTGTTCTGTGGGATGTTTTGTTATTCTGGTGGGTTTTTTTTTTTTAAGCTCTTGTCAACCTCTTTAGAGATGGTACTGTGGTGGTAAATTGTGTATTTTGCCAGGTTGTCTTTTGTTAATGCATAGTGGGGCTCTGTTGCTCATGGGATCTTTGGGTGCTGACATATGTCAGTAATTATCAGGAAGATTTGAGATGGCATGCAGTTTTTACAGACTCTTTGCTTTTGAAGTCAAATCTGCAGCATTGAAAATCTTTGGGACTCTGTAATCTTCCCCCCTACAAGGGTATTATTTATTTGGGAAATTGCATAATACTTGTTATGCAAGCAGTCTTTTCAGCTACTGTGTAAAGTATATTATAAGAAAAAGTGTATTTTTTTTTAAATTCAGGCAGCAAGTGGCACAAAATAAATGCCACAACTGAGATGTTTTAAGGAAGAGAGGTTTTACTGAAGGTGTATTCTATTTGTAACAGAGGTAAGGCAGAACTGAACGCAGCTCCAACAAATGTTCACACCTGTTTCCACCAAGAAATTCAATTCCCACCATGCATCCGATTCTGAGAAATGGTGATTGAGTAGACAGACACTGTTGTGGATAAAATCAAGATAGGTCTATTAAATTGAAATACATTTTTCCTGGAATATTTCTGGTAAACAACATCTTATGTGAAATCTATCCATCTATACAACATCTCATTTAAGGATTTAGTGCTTATACTAAGTTCTAGGTCCCATTTCACATGTCTGTGCATGTCCTGAAATAACTCATTTTGTAGACATCTGTCCTTCTCTTCTGTGGGCTGGTGCATGGTCTTGTTTTTGAGTTTCCCTGAGAATCTGGTTTTAAAAAAGCAGGAGTTGATACAGTGGAGTGTTGCTGGCGTGGCAGGAGGACACTGGAGCCCTCATCCCCTTCCCACTTCCCTGCTTCCAAACATCGGGGGCTTTACAGGTTTTACATTTGGGTTTTAGCTGAGTGCCTTGAATACATCTGTTCAGTTGAGAAAGGGTTGTTTCATGTGGTATGTCTGAGTAAAAGAGTTATTCACTTGAACAAAAGAGGCTTAAAATGAAGCTGTTAATTGTCCCGGCCAGTGACTTTTTTCTGTGTGTTGCTGCCAACTGAGAGCGCGCTTTAAACTCGCATCCGAGGTATGAGAAGACCTGTACCTCTTCTCTGCACCTCCCTGAGTAAGGAAGGCAGTCATTCGTTTATACTTCAGTGTGTAGGCAGGTGTTAGTTATTCACAGCCTCTTTCGCTGTTTCTTACTTTTCCAGGAGCGTTCGTGTACCAGTCTTCTGCCACTGGCCCTGTCCCGAGGCAGTGGGGATGGTCCTCACCCACTCAGGCCTGTGCAATGGGTGAACTGCTCCTGAGAGTTTGAAAAGAGGGGAAGTTAGATGAGTACGAAAATTGGTTCAACTGATGTAAAAGTATCTTACCCAGGTTGAAAGAATTTGAGAGATGCTGTGATTGCAATAATGTACAAAGTATTTAGAATAACTTGTCCAGTTTTGCGTGGTTGCCCTGAAAGCAGGCTTCTAAGTCTGAGGGTCAGTTTTTTTAACTACATGGGGTTGGTTTAGACTAAGCTTGTATCTTCCTATAGAAATTGTTGAACTTAAACCAGCAGACCGTCGCGACCCTAGTACTACTGGTGCTGCTGCTTTCTGTAAAATGCAGTTATAGGTATTGCAGCATCCAAAAGGTTTACTCATCCCTGAGCATTTGTAACCCAGGCAACTTGTTTGTGTACCTGTGTACAGTGTAGAGGGTGTGTGCATATAGGATTAAAATAGTTTAACTGCACAGAGAGCTTTGCTTCGTTGGTCTGTAAAATTCTGAAAAAAAAAAACAAACCAAAACCAAAAACCCACCACCTTAGACTCTGTGTTAGGTGAGTGATTTTCTCCTGTGAATGGACCAGAGGGGAGTAAATGACCTGAAGTTCTTGTGATGTAAAAAAAAAAAAAAAGAGAGAGAGGTCTTGTTGCTGGAACCTGTCTTACAAAAGCAGTGTATGAGCATGCCTGTGAAAGCTGCTGTGGTGGTTTTATTTGTTTTTGAAGCAGTGAAGAAATAATTTGTGAAAGGCCTGGGTCCTGGTTTTGCAGTGGGCACTGTGCATGCTTTGTCTGCTGCTTATTAACTGGCCAGCTTCGTTAGACTTGATGGTTCAAGGTTCTTTTTAAAAGCTTGTTATCAGGTATTTTATGTCACTGCATGTCAGTCATTGAAATGGTAGCCTTTAAGAGACAACGTCTGTTTGAATTAAAAATCCACTTTTCCAAGAAAACATCTTCTTTTGGTGACTACTTTTATCAAATACTTTGATGGGAGTCTGTCTGTTTTGGTGAAATTTGTTTTAGCTGTTACTGTGAAGGCCTTTACTCAAGAAGAACAGGAGACTTGGTGCAGTGTGGTGATGGAAGAGCACCGTTCAGGCTAAAGGCGTATTCGCACAGCAAACGCATGCGTGACCGCAGAACAATTCCTGACGATGCTGAAGACGTAGCGGCACAGGATCTGTATGCCCTCCTGCCAGTGTGATTCCTGTTTCAGTCCATGCCATAGCACCAACCATCAAGTCCTTGCTGCTTGTTTTGCCCCATGTGACAACTACTGCTTTATTTTGCTGCATAAAACACAACCGTGAATGTGGACTACAGCCTGCGGAGAGTGTCAGATGTGCTCAGCCAGCCGGTGTGACTGCTCGCCTGTACTCTGGCTATGGCCACCACCGCTGACACTGGTGGCAGCGTATGCTCAAGACACAGGCTTCGCTGTGGTCAGTGTGGGGCTTTGAAGTCCTCTCCTGGTGTCAGATGTGTTAGATCCCAGCACTGCTACTGTTAGCCACATTACAGTATCGAAAGTAGCATGGTGTTTTATATACATTGCAATCACATTCCTTTTTTCGCTGGCTGGGTGTACCTGACATAGAACTGTAGACCTGGATTTACCCCTTAATGGAAGCACACCTTTCCCAAAGGAAGTAGAGCAAGACGTATGCGCTGTTAAAACGCTGGCTTTCTGTGGAAATCTCTGTAGAACAGCTCTACCATTGATGTCAAAATGAGCATACTTGTTTGCAAAGGATGTTCACTGTCCAGATTTCTTGCTACAACTGTGGGTTTAAAAGGTTCATGTTGTTACTCCTCCTTCAGCCCCAATCCCTCAGTATATCAGTCCTTTGCCTGCGTAAGGCAAAAATTGTTCACTTGAAGTTGATGGAATTGGTATCACTGTGGTTAAACTTCAGCGTGGGATGTATCATCTGAAACACCACTGAAGTGCATTTGTCCGTAAGCAGAGAAGTCGGACGCTTCCCAAGCATTTGGTGACCCAGCAGCTCTGGGAAATGTGTGCAGCCTCCAGGGAAGGAGCAGAGACTTCTCTTCCAAGTTGTGCTGGTGGGTTTTTAACAGTTGTGTAAAGTAGCATTTAAGCTACATCAAGCTTAGACTGTGTAACTTGTTGGCTTTTCCCTCTTCACCTTCACTACCTTCTTTCAGCTTAATATGACACTTGGAAAAAAAAATAGGAATTCTTTTTTTTCAAGCAAGCTCTGGGATGACTTGCTACCTTTTCCTTTAGAAAAGACTTGAAGCTTCTTCTAAGTTCCGAAGAATGTAGCTACCTGTGTTTCAAAGCGCAGCGTGGAGCGGCTGTCGCGGGCGACAACTGCTTGTTGGTTTTGGATAAAGCCACTTGCCCTGCGCTGCCCTGGCTGCCACCAGGAGAGGAAAGAAGCTGAATAAACAGGGAAACTGTGAAATAAACAGAAACAAACCCAAACCTATCCCCTGCCTCAGGGCGTGGGCTTGAGTCTGTGAAGCAGCTGTTTCAAAATTAGACTTTGTTTTGTTAAAAGGAGGCACATAAAAGCTTTTCTGCTTTTGTTTTTGTGCCATAATGATAATTTCCATGCGTTTTTCTGTGTTGTTTGATTGCTTTCAGTTTCTTCTAAGGAAACTTACTTGAAAAGTGAGCAGTTGTGTTATTGCAGCATTAAGGTGGTTGCCTCAACCTTTCCTGCCTTGTGTACCCCCAGGTTTTCTAGCAGAAGTGATTATTTTCAGGTAGTGAACTTAAGCCTACATGTTTTTCAGTTGCCACTCAGTCTTTAAAGATGTTAAATAGACTTTTGGGGTTCCAGGTCAGGCTGCAAATACTGGTGCTGGGGATTCAGCGCTCACGACCTTCATTGCTCATCGCCGCTGCATTGGTGTCGACCCGGCTGATGTTGTGGCTATATCCAGAGCTGGTGAGGGGGAATTGGTGGGTTTGAAAAGCTGTTGGCAGGAGCGGGCAGGGCTGTCTCACATGGGCACTGCAGCCGGACGGGGAAGTTTTGGTTGGTTTGAATCCTGGCACTTGCTGCTGCTGCAAGTGACACCAGAGATCATGGGAAGAGATGATGATGAGCAGATATTTTCTGGGTTTTCCTCTAGACAGTTTGTATGCGTGTAATTGCTCATGAAGTTATGCTAGCCCCGACAGCTTTTGCTCTTTTCACTCCCCGGTTTTGGTGCAGAGTGAGGGTATGAGCTCCTTAGGATGTGGTTGCTCAACTCTGTCCACGCTGTTTTCCGTAATGTGTTTGAGTAAAAACAAGGTTCTGTTTTTAGCTTGCTTTAACTTGGAAATTCTGGTGATAAGCAATTAGCTGCACAAATCCAGGAAGAAATCAGAGGAAGCAACATAACATAGTAGAATCTCACTGAGTCATTTTTGTAAATCTCTAGAAGCAAGTAATTTCTCAAATCTGGTAGATTTGTATTGCCAGTGTGGAGTAGTCCTGGGGCTTAGAAAAACTTCATTTATTTTCTTCTGCTGTAGTCATCCACAAGCGAGCAAGTTGCTGTTTGTCAGAGTTGTCCCTTAGTTAAATGGAAATAAACCTAACCAAGGGGTGTCTTGATAAATACACCTGAGGCTGAGGTGCCTGGATATTGTGATGCTGAGAGCTGGATGGTATGCTTGAACCTGAACCAAACGCAACACAGTTGAACTGCTTAGTAGTGCTTTTCAAGACTTTTCTTTAGTTGTTTTATTACTGTGTTTGCTATTATAAAATAATTAGTATGCGTTTATTAGGAGAAAAAAGAGGTTTATAAAATATTGTCTAAAAATCCCTTTATTTAGTTATGTAGTTGGTCATCTTTATCTTTCTCTGCTCAGATAATTCACAAAAAGTCTGTAATCTGACATCAGATATAAAGTAGGAAACCTTGGTGTGTACGGACAGCATGTGGTGTCTGAGGAGGTTGTAGAGGATGTGCCATGTGCTGTGCTTGAGCTTTCTGTTGTATTTTGTTGTACAGAGGAAGTGAAACTTCAGCTGTATTTTGCATATTCTTTTCTTCCATTTCCAAGTAACATCTCCACCAGCTTCTGTATTTCATTCATCTACAAACCAGTTTCACTTTCATTACACTTCTTAGGCATGATGTTAAATTTGCATTTATTTGATATTTGCACGTTGTGTGGTGTTTCCTTTTGTATATTCATCCTGTATGAATTTACAGCGGGATTTACAGGGCTGATGTATTTCTTCACACTTGAAAATATCTCAGTATATCTTTTATATAGAAAAATGCCCAAGCCTCATTTCTTTCTGCCCTGACTAAATGCTGGGCATAGGTACAGTTTAATAGCAACCTTTTAAACTGGTGAGTGACAACTGACTTGGTCACAACTCATTTTTGAGCCCGTATCTCTGAATTTTCACTGCCATTATTTAGTTAACAGAAGGTGGATTACGGGGATTGGGAGGGAGGGGGGGAAGTTGTTACTCAAATGCAGAATCTTTACGTGCAGATTTTGAGTCATTGCAAGACAACGGTCAAGTGAGGATGGATGTTTTGTGCAGGAAAGCCTTGTGTTGACTCTCCAGCCTTCAGTTACAGGATCTTGCTGGATGCTATTGCTCTTACCTTGTATATTTGCTTCTCAGAAAGCAAGTGGTGGCAAACACCCAGACACTCACTTCTGTATCTCTTTCTCCACCAGTGCCGGAAAGCATAGTAGCTGGAAGCTTTGGGAGCCGTCGGCCGTTGCTATGCGGACGCCGTTGGGTCCCGCTTCGTCCTGAGACTCTCCAGATGACATAGTGCATTAGGCTGACAAACCCACACGTGTTGCGGGTCAGGCAGGCTGCCAAGCGCTCAGCCAGCGGGGAGAAAAGGCATTAGGAATCCCAATAATCCGCACATCAGTCTCCGTGTGCTGCTTGGTCAGTGGAGACCGAGCGAGTGAGCTGTGGAGAGATTGTGGGTATTAAGTGGGATGGGTAATGAAGGGCTGTGCTGGCGCTGATGTGAGACTCTTTAAATGGAAAATGACTTTAAATAATGGTGCCAGGGCGGTTGGAGTGATTTGCAGCTGGCACAGGTTCACAGCGTAACTGGTAGTTTTCAGTGAGACTAACCACTTCTTTAGGATGGAGCACCAGAATTGTTTTGAAGAATTAAAAAAAAACAACAAATGAACTTTGAACTGAATCTGCTTGCTTTCCCCCTTGGGGCTTGTACCAGAATGATGGCAATTCAGGATTTTTGTTTGTGCATGTGTATCTGCATGTATACAGACAAATGCAAGCCATGTAAGTGTATTCAAAACTGCAAAATAGTAGTTATCAGGATGATAACAGTGATAATACAGTCAACGATACAATAGAGTGAGCATTTTAGGTTCAAGGTTACCTTACCTGAGAACTTTCCTTAAAAATGATAGTTTTATCTGGACAAATAGTTATTGTCATCTGCAGATCAGAAGTTGGCTTGCAGAGGACTCGGAAATGTTTCTGTTGTTTTAATTAATTATTCCTGGCTTTTTGTTATGTAGGATAGTGCTCTCTGCTTGTTTTGTTTATAAAGGTAGTTGAGTTTCCCTGTCCTACAACATGCTGGGCACATGTGTGTAACTCACACTGGTACTCCGTGTAGGGAACCAACAGTTTACTAAGTAGGTTTCTTCTAAGGCTTCCTAGTTAGGGGGAGGAAGAGCTTTGAATTGAGTATTGTAATATTGTTTCCTGGCAAATTTTGAAACCATCTGGGTCAGTTCCTCACGCCCAGGAGTAATAATTCTGAAAGCAAAAGTTTCTGTGCTCTTGGGCTGTCTTGTTCCCACGGTGCTTAGGCAGCAGCTATCGATGGCAGCCCAGCGCCTGACTTCTCCTGCTTTCCCGGGGCAGCAGAGCATGCAGATGCAGGATTGCTGTGCGTTGTGTCGCCTGGATGGAGCCGGACACCCCGAAATGTCACTTGTACGTCTGTGTTCAGTTATCAGATTGTGTTCAGAGGACACAATGGGGGGAACAAAGCTCCTCTGAGCACGTGGTGGGTGGCCTTTTGAAAATGCAAGTCTGCCTGCCTCATCATCCTTCAGAGTGTCTTTTATTTCTTGTTGTGCTTAGAAAAGCAAACTGATTTGTTGAACAGTAAGGTTTCCTCTGAAACCATTGACAGTGACTATTTCACGGCAGATTGTGCTGGGACAGAGGTCTGAAGGAGTAGGTTGGGTACTGCTTACTGGTACCAGTGGGTACCAGCTCCCCGTGCTGCTGCTGGGTGCTGTGTTGGCTTCCCGGGCAGCAGTGGAGCAGCGTCCGCTCCGCATCGCAGCAGCCCTGACGTGTCTCTTAAATGGCATAGCTGCTGCAGGCTGGAGCTTTGTCGGCAAAGCTGCGTTCCTGGTTGTTCAAGGACTCTTGAAATGTTGCTTTCATGTGAAGGGAAGTCCTAGCATTGATGTTTCTTTTAATAAAAAGGAGGTTTTGCTTGCTGGAAAAACTCAGTTTCTCTCATTTAGGTAGAGCCTGCAGTGTCTGATGTAGCTGAATGAAAATTACTGCCTTGCTCAATTGGCACTTTTTTTCTCTTTTTATGGCATCCCTAGAGATTTAGGGCCTATTGAGACTATTCAGCATCTGTTGTAGAAATGGTAGTTTCTCACTTTGCTTCTACGTGAACTTAGCCTGGCTGGTAAATGAANACGGAGTTCCAGTGTCATGCAAGCACAGTGAAATTTTACTCTGATAAACCAGTCCATCCTTGCATTGCCAGGGGACTCTGCAAAAGAGTTACTCAGCAGAAGTTTCTTAGTTGTTTCTAAGCAAAGCTATCATGCTTCTCTATCTACAGGTTAGGTATTGGGGTTATCTGCATTTCTCAAAGAGTACGTATTATGCAGATTTAAGCATTATGCTTAAGTGGCTGGAAACCCCGTTACGTAGTTCTTGCTAGTGACTGTCACTCACAGGTTCATAGGCTGTTTCAGTCCTGTCAGTACTGATCTTAGGACAGTATTATTTGAAAGGGTGACAGTGATTGCAAAAAAATGACTATTGATCTCTCTGCATCAAACCTGATTTTAAAACTTGGACTCTCAGTTTTAAAATTTCAGTCTCCAAATTTATAGAAATTCACCTTGTTTCAAAGTTAAAAAAATTACCTTCCATTTGCTAATAAAAGTTATGGCTGTTGGAAATGTGTTGTCGAAACACAAATTCTGTGCCGATGATACTGGTATGTGGCTTCAAAACCTTAAAATCATTCAGCTCTAGCTGCACAACAGGTGGTGGTTTAGACCCATTATTTAAATGTTTATTCTTTTGCAGATATAGATTAGACCATATTAAATTTTCTCTTAAAGAAAAAAATTAAATTGACTGGCTTCTTTGGGAATGGTACTATATATGCAATGCCATGTTATTAGGCATTGTATGTTGATACGTGCTCAAATTTGGATATCCTCGAGCATGTTAAAAGAGAGAATGCTCATCTCTCATCTTCCTGTAAGAGAAAACTATGGGTTTTTCTTTGTGCTTACCCAACAGCATGCTTTTGAAAATATTTTACTTTTTAGTTCTAGTACAAACTTTTGGGGAGGGGATCAACTTCAGAATTTGACTGACATCTCCTTTTTGGTAGGGAGCTCATTTTCTCAGCATCTCTTCTTTTTCTTGCTCATTCTCAAAGTTTGGTCTCTTTCCTGCTGTGGTTTTGAAGCGTGAAACTTGAGTATCCCAAAACCTGGAGCCAGATGCTCCCGGATGGGACATGTCAAGCTGGATTAAAGGATGGTGTGTACATGACAGTTTCTGTTACTAGTCAAGATTTCAGTGTCTGAAACTGAAATATATGTATCTTAGCAGTGGTGATAAAGCCCTTTTATAACACCAAGTCTGGTATTCCTAGTCTTCAGCTTTAGTTAGAGTTGCTGAAACTATTATTTTCCTCAGATTTTCATTCTTTTAATTTATAATACAATAACCACAAGCAGTTGCCTCAGGGAAGCTACATGTTAAATTTTCATCAGACTCATTTATATACTCATACTGCCAACTGCACCTTTTTTGCTCAACAGGAGGTTTTGAGCCTGTTCACTTTCCTCAGGAGTATACATAGCTTAATAAACAGTCAAATAGGAAGAAGTATTTAAGTAATTGGTTTTGTTGTAAATCTGAGTATTTTATTATTCACATCTCAGTTGCTGCCAGCTTTATGAACGGTTCTCAAATTTTTGCTAGTGAGAGCAGCTTATTTTTGACAAGCAAGTAAAATGGTCTTAGTTTTATCATCATTCTGGTGGTGGTAGGCGAGTAAATTTTGTGCTGAGATCAGTGAATTTTCCATAACAATTTTGTAAGTCCTTGTAAATCATGGAACATTTGGTATTTTGCAGACAGGTGTGTCCAGAGATGAAAACACCAGAAGCAGCTGCACAACAAATTTTACCGTTTTGGTGTAAAACCTGCTGAAGTACTGATTTGAATTTTCAGTGATGGATTAACCTGATGCTCTGAGTAGGTCAGCAAATGGGTCAATACCGTGATGAGGGTGGTTGCAATAAGTTTCTAGAAATGAAGCTTGTGCAGCACTGGCAACATGACTAAAATTATTGGTCACCGAAGAAATTCGCATACTTAGGAAAAATGATTTCATAATCTCAAGGCCATCTTTTCAAGTTCGGGCTTGGTGTGATCTTTACATTTACAGTTGCATCTCATTTCGCAAGCACTCAGTTGTGGATTTTGTATATATTAGCACAATTTTTCTGCTGCTGTAGAACTTTTTCCCTACTAATGCAATAAATAAATAGGGGGCAATGCTTTTTTCTGAATGCTTAGCTGTGAACCTAACTGCTACTGGTGGTAAGCAAATGCTTAGGCAGAAAGCAAGAAGGGGAGTTGTAAAATTGTTCTGGTTCAACTGGAATTTAGGGTGATGTTGCAATTGAGAATTGATGCTATTTTAATCTATTATGTATTGCAAATCTGGTTTTTAGCAGGAGAGGTGTATTGTGCTCTTTTTTCTTAATTTCTGATTTTTTTTTAATGGGCCATTAAAAAATTTTAGTAGAAAATTATTTGTTATGTAAAATAGTGGATCAAGTAAGCATCTGAAAAACTAGTTCTGGCTATGTATTTTTGTCTTAGGTTTTATATATAGTAATGAATCAGAAGTAGCTTTATAATACTTGTAAGCATATTTGGACAGTTCTGCTTCCTCATCAAACGACAAAACGTGCTTAAAGTGTGGTAAATTTGGTGGTTTGCCAATTCTTTACTCGTTTTATGTTTATTTAAAAGGGTGTTGAACTTCTTATTTATTTAAGGAAACGTGCTTTATTTTGTAATGAAAGCAGCAAAAGGTAATCCTTAAAGGATATTCTTATTGGAAGTAGTTCCAGCAGATGAATGCAGGTGCACCTTAACCAGTGTACACAGCTCTACACAATAGCAAGGCAGTGCTGAATATAAAATATATATATATATATACCCACAAGCTCCTGCAGTGCCCGTGGCAGGCGTCGGGGCTGCAGCCTCCACCTGTAGCTCCAGGGACGGAGCCGAGACCAGCCGCGAGCTGTTGTTGGAGCGGGTCTCTGCCAGGGATTCGGACTAGGCAGAGAAAGCAGCTGCAGGTTGAGCATCTGCCGGACAGCCTCGGCGCTTTCACTGGTGCTTGTTAGCTGCTGCAGATTAGATATGAAATTATCTCCTGTTGCAGCTCATATAGGTGCTACAGATGAAAGGAGGATGGGTGAGGCTGCCAGCAACGCCTGGGCTTCCAGGCAGGCTCTTACTCTAAAAGCAGAAATAGAGCAGTATTTCTTCAAAAACTTTGGCATGACTTTTGTTTTGTCTCCTGCAGACATAGTAAGTTAAATTTTATGCTATTAGTGGTTAAGTAAACCTCAAGCTCTCTTCCAATAACTGATACTTAGCATTGTTACTCACCATCACCGCTCTTTTCCCCTCTATGCTCTGGTATCAAAGTAGCCTGAAGAACAACTTGTGTTTAACTCTTCCTTTTGCCATCTTGTGATTTCAAATTAAATAGCTGCAAAAGGGGGAGAGTTGTTGCTTTTGAGAGACACTGTTTTGCAGAAGACCTTGTGCAGATGGCCCTTCATTCTCCAGAATGTACCGGAGCTTTTGTTTGCTACTGTTTACACTACTTGGTATCGTGAACCCTCCACGGAGGCATATCAGAATAAACCTGTCCAAAACACGTGCACCACGCAATGTTAGACAACATGCCCCGTCCCTGGGAGCGTTCAAGGCCAGGTTGGATGGGGCTTTGAGCAACCTGGTCTAATGGGAGGTGCTCCTGCCCAGGGCAGGGGGGTTGGAACTAGATGGTCTTTAAGTTTAAGGTCCCTTCCAACTCTAACCATTCTGTGATCTTTTTTAAAATTCTTTTTATAAGGGTGTGTGGTAGAGAAGCACAGAGACTCAGGGCACTAAGGTAAGCAGAGCCTGTGAGACGGGGTGGAGAAGACTTAAATTTATGATCTGGCTCAGTACTCTTCAACCAGAAAGCCCAGTCTGTGATTTATCAATTTCCCTTGGCGAGAGCAGGGAGAGCTTTTGTGCAAGTTCTGTATACTTGCAAAAATGCAAACACTGGTGCTTCTCCACTGAAAATTTTCCAACAAATTCCAAAATTACCCCATTGTCTGCCTGTGGGCTCTTTTCTTGCTGGAAGCCCACCAGGTCCTAAGTCTGGCTGTGCAAGGAGCACCATATAAGATGGTTTGTATTTAATTTGGTATGAGACTGATAGTCCCAATTTGCTTTCATTTTTGGATTTGTGGTAGTGCCTATGCGACCAATTACAAGAAACGTTATTTGCAGTTTTTAGTTCTGTACTGTATTAGAATGGGTGTTTTGAGAACTTATGTGACTACTTGCAGCTTCGGCATGGCACAATTCTGGTCAGACTGCTTCCAAAAACATCTTATGGCCCTGCCTTTAGACTATTTTGTGATAGGATTGTATGAAATAATGTATATTAAAAAAGAACTGTAAAAGTATTGAAAAAGCTATTACACTGTGCTATTGAGCACTTATACTGAAATAGTTTAATAGATCAATTCTGGGACTCGCTTAGTACTGAATTTGTGATTGTTAGCATATTTTCACTGAAAGAGTCAGAAACATGAGCTGCAGAATCCGTGCAGTGGCAACTCTTGGAATCAAACTCTTTGATTTGTACACTTTGATGTAAATATGCCCAAATAATTAAAAATAAGCAATGCTAAGGCTCCTGTAACTAGAAAGAATTGAGTATTCTTTTTACAGGCATAGTTCAGAGAGGCTCAGCTACCCTATAGTGGCACAGAGGCAGTGACTAGTAATGCCTGTCCTGTTGTGTAAAGGGAGGTGGCAGCTTGCATTTCTTTTAAAAACTTTTGCATTTTAAATTGATTAAAAAAAAAAAAAGGGGGGGGTGACTTTTAAAGTCAAAAGCAGGTTTTGACTTTAAAAGTCAGGGGAGCTGGTAGCTTTGTGAAAGCACTAAACATTAAGTACTGNACTTTTGCATTTTAAATTGATTAAAAAAAAAAAGGGGGGGGGGAATTGAAGAAAAGCAGGTTTTGACTCTAAAAGGCAGGGGAGCTGGTAGCTTTGTGAAAGCACTAAACATTAAGTACTGCGAATAATTTTGAACTTTAAAAAAGTTTAAAACCAGAAGTACTATGGGGGGTGTTCAAACTGTGAGAAATGACCTGAAGTCTAAAAAAAACTTCTGGTCAACAAACATAAAGTTTAAAATACTCTTCTGAAATCTGAACAGCTCAAGGTTTGTTGTCGTGGCCAGGAATAGTTATGGCAAAGCTGAGGCTCCTTTATCTCTGCGTTGCCTGTTCTTGACTCTTCCGAGGAGATGGGAGTCAGCGGGCTTGGATGGTCAAGGAGGATGTTGAACAACTTGTTGGAGGCTTTCTGGAAGTGGCCGTATGCTTTTAAATGTACTTAGTTTATTTTGTGGCACACAAATTTTTTTTTGTTTGTGTGAATCTGTTACTTTCTTTCGCGTTTTTTCCCAAATGTTCAGACCAAACAGTAAGAATCTTTTAAACATGTTGCTGTGCCCTTCTGCATAAGGTTAGAGCAAACGCTGTTCTCTACTTCAGCTGAAAGATAACCCTATCTTGTTGGCGAAGCTGCGAAAAAACACCTGCAGCCCAGACTTGGATGTTCCTTAGATTAACTCCTTTATTTTTAAACATCTATCTTCTAAATAAAAACACAGCATTAGCACATCAGTGTTTAAGGAAACCTCTGTTCTTTCAACAAAATATTGCTCAATCTATTCCTTGCTGTTTGTCCTTATAGTTGTCATTTACGGTTTTTATTGTTCCTTGTGGTTTTGTATTACAGGGAGACCTTCTCAGATAAATGTATACAGCTTCCATACTGCTTTGCAGTTGTACACTAAGGACAATTTGTCCATTCATCCTTTTTCTTGTCGCTAAAAAGGACCATGTGCTCATCATAAATGAGCTGGAAAATATGCATGCAAGAATGAGTGTTCGCACTGTCACGTTTATGGCTTAATTTCTCCAAAGCTTTGGTTCTTCTGGATGTCAGACTCTTAAGGTGATGTTAATTTTTTTTGGTATGTGTTTGTGGGTTAGTTTCTAACTTTGCTTTACAGTATTGCTCAGAAGTAGCTTATTGTATTATTGTTCTGGCACTGTTTTATAAACACGTAAATACTTTTAGTCTTGTTTTTTTTGTTGTTCTTTGAGCAAAGATATATTCATGTGTGACTAGGATTATTAAAATAATCATGTACTTCACACTGCGCAGTGTATGAAACACATTGTCTCAAAGAAACGGCGAGCCGCGCAGAGGTCTGCCCGTATCGCCTCTTGCATCAAAGCCAGAACAGCATGAAATTATCCAAATCCTCGGTACTTCACGTTACATGAGGCTTTTGACTCTGAAATCCCACTTGATGCCACTTTCATTCTTCTGATAACATAGTTGTAGGAAAGTAAGAGCAATTGTAATTAGATCCACATTTCTGGGGATTGCTGGAGTCCCTCAAGGTCTCTGTGTGCTGCTGTGGGTATAATAAAGCCCCTGCTCCGCAGTGTCAGCGGGGGGCGGGTGGCTTGCTTTTTCTCAAGGCAGCGGGGCCAAAGAAATCCCAAACAGATACAGAAATTAGGGTCACATGAAAAATATGGTGCAACTTATCCTCCTATATCCCTGTTGAGATCCAGGTCTGAGTAACTACCATGTGTTGGATGTGCGGTGTGATTTGTGCTGCTCTACTCCGAAGCCCAGTTGCAGGGGTTACGAGTGGAGCAGCTGAATTCCTGGGTGTCGGTGCTTTGGATTTGGTCCCGAGACAGGCTTTAAAGGGAAGCTTTGAGATACAGAAGAAAATGCAGGTGGTGAAGCACTGCGAGATACTTGCCAGAACCTTAAAACTACATATTTTTTCTGTTTTCAAGAACACAGTAACATAGGCAGTGAGCCCTTCATGAAAGGTCTTGCTTTTATTCTGCTTCCCGTGAGCCAAACATCCCAGTGTCACTTAATATGACAATTTTGGGTATGGTATTTGCAGTCATAAGGTTTCTGTGCAGATGTGTTATTAAATGACACACACATATACTCTTTACTACCTTTTGTGGTAGTTGATGGTAAAGACCTAGGTCCTAAACATTTGGAAGAGACAAATATATTTCAGGTTTTTTATGCATCCGTATATTGTTGTGCAAATACCTGCTCCTGCGTTGTAAACTACAGTTTAACTAATGTGAAACAATTTATTTGTCCTAACGTAACCTTGAAAGCACAATTTTATTTAGTTTAATTGCTCTTAGAGGGGGAGAAGACAATCCTTTTTATGTTGAAAAAAGAAAAAGATAATGCTCATTTATTTGTCACATCAGTGTTGGATCTTGATGGTTGAGTCTTTACCCAGGCTGTTGCTTAAATTAGGGGAAAATTGTCCAAGCAAAGCGTAACTTTATCTTAATGTTCAGGTAGAAGGAAACATACCTATTTCAGATGCTTGCATTGAAAATTTGTTCTTATATTGTTCATCTGTTGGCATTATCTGCTGGCATGTGTTATTGTACAGTAGTGGCTTCTCTGTTTTTGAAAGCACTCACCTGATACTAGGTGCAGAGTTGGCGCAAGTAATGATGGCCACCAAGGTGTAATAGCACATTTCGATTTGTAGGGACACAGGTTGGGGGGGGAATCAAGCAGAGCCTCTTGTAGCAGACGTTGGGCACCGCTGGTGTCAGGGGGGGCCCAGCACAGACCGGGGAACAGAGCTGGAAAATGTGCATCTTCTTCCTCTTATCGGGAAGACCCAGCAGCCTGCAAGAAGTAGCAGAGCATCATGGCTCAGCATTTGATGGCTGCTTAGGAATTCAAGAATCAAGTATAATACTAAGTATTGCATCTCTTCAAATAATTTTTTGGAAGTTGGGACTTGTTAACTGTGGTTTGTGTGTAATGTTGATACTTTCAACCTTCTAGTAAATGACAATATAGTTATTCCTTAAGTGCGAGTGCTGGTTAGAACGCTTGGGAGAGGCTGAGTTGGGGTTTGATTTTTGTCACTTAGATGGGTTCTTTTATTAACCATTTAATGTTGGCAGAAAGTAAGCTGATGACCGGATTTGGGGGTTAAAAATGGTTGATGCTTGTTTCTGCAGCTGTTTCGTACAAAAAATTTAGAAGTGGCTTCAACTTTCTGTTCAGGTTATTCTGCTCAAGTGATAACTGATTTTAATATAATAGTGGCATATTTGGGATGAAACATTCTCTTTTGAGGTTACAGAAGAAGAAAAAGGCCAGCTGGAACAAAATTAAGGGTAGGGAGTCTCAAACACATTGTAGTGTTCAAAAACAGAAAAAGCAAAAGAGGGATCTTTCTGTTCTTATGAATCCAAGTTTTGCAGTAGAAGCCAGAGCGTGTTAAATTGTTGTAGCCCAAATAGGAATGAAGCTTGTTTCTCTCCACTGATATTTTTATTTTCCTTCCTTGTTCAAATTCTGAAAGGGAAGGTGACTAAGATTCACTGCAAAGTATTGTTGAATTTAATTCTTTCCTGATTTCTAGAAGGCAACATGAGCAACCCGCTGCCACAGCTGGAGAAGAACTCGTGACACCCGTGCGGAGGGTGCCTGCTTTGAGAAACAGTGTGACTGGGATATGGCACGTATGGCTGTAGAGGCAGGAGTGGTGTCTGGAGGGATGGTCTGTGCGAGGGGTGCTAGACTGGATCAGTGTTAGCCATTGAAGTGTGGTTTTAGTAGGCAGGGAAACTTGGAGCAAGTTTTGGATATTGCAGCTACTTTACTCGATTGTGGTTACTATGGTTATAGTTTGCTGTGGTTAAAAATGCGCTGCTCTACTTGCTTTGCTTGGCCTTTTTGTAAAGGGCTTGTAACCAGTGTATCCTGGCTGTAGTGTCAGTGTGAGCCTTATTTGAAGGATTTTATTATTCCTATTATCATTGCTATTTGTGTGCCAGTTGCTTAACTTACCTGTTTTTTAACCTTCCTAAGCTTACTGCTAGTGTGAATGAAATGGCCAAATTAGGGATTGGAAAGCTATTGGGTTATTTGCATTAGTAAAACCAAAATAAAATAAATCTTTTCTAGTAGTACGGCAGATCTTGAAACATACTTGGTGTTGACCGAAATCTCAGCAGCTTTCTGCTCCCTTCCTCGGTGCAGCAGGAGAAGCCCCATCGGCAGGTCCCCTGCCTGCCCGCTGCTGCCTGCTCTCTTCGCTTTCAGTCTGGGGTTTGCCCTTAGCAGCGAGACATTGTGGCCTGTAAGGAAGAATATGCAAGTACGGGTTTTGCAGAAGTTGTGCTAGTTATGTCAGTGGCTGGCCAGAAAATGATAAAACTTAATAAATGTAGTGTGCTGTCACAGGCACTGATAAGGAGCGGGAGAGCACAGGGCGAAGTGTCTCCGCAGGAGCGCTTTAAGGCTGGTCTTTTTTGGATTCCAGCCTTCCCTAGGAAAATGCAATGTGGCTTATGCATGTATTTTTTTATTTTAGTTGAAGTTTCCATTAAAAACTTGTTTCTGCATCCAAGCAGTGCAGCACTCCTGCCACAGGAACAGCAGCTCAGTAGCTGCAGAGGTTGGACGTGAGGCTTGGAAATAGCATCGCCAGCAGACACATCAGTCGGGCGAAGTAGAAAAACTGTGAAGGTGCTCTCAGCTTCTTGAATTGGGATTTCCCACAAATGGCTCGGATTTCTGCCTTAGCTGGTTGTGTAAACAGCAAATAACTGTAAGTCTGGGCAGAAGTGGCGGCTTCAAGTGGTGAGGTTAATCATGTATAATCGTGTAGGGAGATGGTATCTGCCCTCTCTTTGAAGATTTCTTGACACTTTATCTCTTTTCTTTTTTCCTTTTTTTTTTTTGAGTAGGTGGTTAGCAAGTTGCTTGACACAAGCTAATGTTGTCAGCTTTTAGTGTGGTTGCATCAATCTGAAAAATCTTTTCCATGTAACCAAAACACTTTTTCTTACGTGTTTATTCTCGGTCATATAGACAGAAATTGCTGTATATGGAGTTTTAAATGTGAGGATGCTAAATATCTTCGCTGTTCTGTGGAACAGGTAACTGCTTGATCTGATCTGCAAAACATTTCAGCATCATAGTTGTGATAGCTGATGACCACGTCATCTTTGTTCACTCAGAAATGTACGCAGATTGAGCATAAAATGAATTACAGTTTCTGTGTTGGGTGAAAAATCCAAATGCCAGTGGTATTGGGGCAAGTCAGGGGCTTAATTACAACCTGTGGCATAGACTTTATAACAAGCTGAAATGAACAAGTGAAATAAAATATTTGGGTGTATCTGGCTTCAGTAAGAGCATCTTGGTACCATTAAACAGCAAACCACCACCAAGAGAGGCTTATTAGATACTTGGATTTTCCTGTGACAGGGAGTAGAATTTCTCTGGGTGTTCCATTATCTGTATGTATCATCTCTAAATGCAGATATTACATGCAAGTAATTAGTGTTTTCTATCTTTATTTTTTTACAACACATGAAACCACTAAGTAGTTTCTTAAGAAAGTCTCTCTCGATGTTTGTAGTAAACACTGGGTGCAGGTACAGAGCTGTGCAGCAGAAACCCTTGGGTTCCCGTGTTCCAGTAGTAGACTTAATGGTACTTGCGAACTACTTTCGTTGACAGTCTGTTGTGGTCTAATCTCAGCAGAAAATGTGAATCGTATTTATGACCAATATAACAGCTATGGACAAGCATAAGCAACTGTTGCAATTAGTATTCAGCTCATAATGGAACACTAATGGAGCTGATAACCTGGTTCCTCCCCCTCCACACACAAGCTGTGTGGATGTAGGGAGCATAGATCTTTCTGGCATGTTGAAGAGGTCGAATCGATTGTGAATGGTCAGAGTGTTCAGAGTATAAACTGCTTTTTGATATGCCAGGACAGGTGGGAGAGGTTTCGAGTTGTTAAGCTGAGTGAGAGTTTGGATGAGGAATGCAGAAGAGAGGAAGGTATGAATTTCTGTGAGGCTACCTGACGATTGGTAACCAAGGTATGGGTTACACACGAAGCTATTTTTTGTTGTATAAATCGTAATTTGAAATGGAAATAGTCTTTGAAAGACAGTTTGCTTGTGTATTTTGTCCAAGCACCATTGGGGACTGCAGACAATTGTGTGAAGACGGTGTGTCGGAGGCTGGCACGGCCATTCCCTCGTGGAAGCCTGAATGCCCACTTGTCTTCTGTGCTCCTGCCAGCGAGCGTTCCCAGCCCTCAGGACAAAGTCATCTCAGTTACCTTCTCTTGTTCTTTGTTATTTGTGTGAGATTCGCTGCTTCAGGGAACCAGAAGCTCATTTGAAAAAATCAAATTGAAAGATATGAAGGAGACCGATGTTTATCAGGAAACTTATTTTTATCACTCTGTTCCTTCTCTTAAAGTGTAGCCACAGTGCGTGGCTGGCAGCTTCTTGAAAGCTGCTTTTTCACTATTGTCCCCCCAAAATTGGCTGTGATCTCATGATGTGGATGGAAGAAAGGGAGCATTATACTTAAGAATGTTAGATGAGGCTAAAAACTGATGAAACAGCAGTTTGGAGTGTTTCTTAATTTTAAAATTTCTGTCTTGTTTGGTAGTAGCAGTAGTACTTCAGATTAAATAAGGACATCCATTTGGTTCTTTATAAGTGGAGTATTCTTCCCTGGTTGCTGAAATAAACTTTTATGCTGCTTTTGGTGAAGTTATTTTTACTGTGTAAAATTGACTATAGATGTCTCTCTCTTGTCATTATAGAAAACCTAGAATAAACTCTCAATTGGTGGCACAACAAGTTGCCCAGCAATATGCAACCCCACCACCACCTAAGAAGGAGAAGAAGGAGAAAGTGGAAAAACAAGACAAAGAAAAACCTGACAAAGAGAAGGAAATTAGTCCAAGTGTTACAAAGAAGAACACTAACAAGAAGACTAAGTAAGTTTGAAGGATGCACTATTAAATGTGGAGTGATTTCAGTAGCACTGTGCATTGATTAATTGTGCGGTTAATCTAACATCATACTCTCCCTCTTCCCTCCAATTCCTACAGACCAAAGTCAGATATTGTGAAAGATCCTCCTAGCGAAGCGAACAGTATACAGTCTGGGAATACTACAACAAAGACCAGCGACTCAAATCACACTTCAAGGTAACTTTATACTAAAGTTAAGCTCTCAGTATCTGAGAAATCTGTTAAATAGCAGACCCTGTTCTTTTGATGGACAGAGGGTACTGTCTAACCCACAGGGTCTGCCAGTGTTAGTATGGCGAGATCAGCAGTGGCTCGGAGCCTTCTCTATGTACAGGCACTCAAATGCTCTGCTGGTGCGGAGAGGTTCAGGTGTTGGAAGTATTTGTTCTGTTGTCCACTTAGTTTTCGTTTCTCTGATAAAATTGTATTGTATTGTGAAGTGGTCAGTAATGCTTTTGGCTGTAAAACACAGTGGGGCAAAAACATTAACCAATGATCATACTGGTCTTTAACAAATTCTTATCACTCGATAGCAGTAACAAAGGTTACTTTTTTACTTTCTTATCTGTAATTCAGTCACTGTAATCGTCAAGATAATTTTCCAAGTTTATGGGAATTAAAAGACTGCATGAACAGATTTGCTAGAATTCTGCATTCAACAAAAAGCATGAATGGTTGGCTTCATATTTGTCTAACTTTCAAATGAATAGCTGTCTATGGAGAGAGGTTTATTCGTAGTCTTGCCTATACTGCTACTCCATGATTGTTTTCTTTAAGTGGTGTCTTGTGCTTTACTTCTTAAATCAAAAATTCTGCATCAAAGAACAGTTTTTATATTATTGAACTTACCTACAAGAGGCAGAATTCAACTGGGTGCTTTACCAACATGGGCTATATAAGAACTACATCTCTTTTTCAAATGTGCTGTAGTAAGTATTCTATAGTGAAACCACATGAACTGAAGCAATATTAGCTGCACACAGTTGTAAAGCACATGGGAAATACGGTTCGCACTGCTGTTAGCATTAAGGTTGGCAAGACATGACTCTGCAGAAAACTGTTGTCTTGAAAGTTTTTACATAATAGCATGAAAATGTTTAAAAAGAGGGATTATCCTTTACATAGTAACTACCTTGACTGTAGTGAGGGCAGCGTGAGATTTGCTGTGCTAGAAGGCTGAGCTGTTCACGGCAACTGCTGTTAACTCTTCCTCAGCCCCCAAAGATCAAATTGTCCATTTCTGATTTGATTAGAGGAATATAGCCTCATTGCAATGATTATTTTTTTTTTGTGCTGTTCTTTTTGAAATGGTACTTACTTTGAGACTTAGGATGGCGGAGACTTGATGCATTTGACTAATGACATAGTATTAAATTGATAGATTACATCAAATAATCGTTTTTACTCCTTGAAGGAGTCACTCTGTCTACTGCAGAGTCTTTTAGTCCATGTTTAGTGGCAAGCTTTTGTCATTCCTAATTAACCCTTAATAGTATCAAGTCTAGCTGGATATTTTTAAGGGATACATCATCTCCTTCAGTTCTTAAACTGTCTTTTTAAGTGTTTAGTTTAGTGGAACTTTCCTCACAATTCACTGCACTCAGGAGTGCTGTCAAGAGTCTCTTATAGGATCTGATTTTTAGAGTCACAAGTTATCTGTTCAGTTTTTTTTAATGCCCAGATTTCTTAACTGTTTTTTTTTTTTTTGTAAAATGTCTTTTAAGGATCTCTGAATTTTTAAGAAATCCTGTTTGAGCTTCTTGGATACCATGCCTGTTTCTGACAAAGTATCTCGGTTTATTCCATGTCTTGTAGTGCACTTTCAGATGGATTGTTTTGAAATGTATTTCTTATTTGACCATAAATGTTTACAGCTACAAACATGAAGAATCAGGGTGTTTAATTTTGCAAAATAAGGTGAATGGGCCAATCCCTTTGCCTTCTGTAGGAAGCAAAAATTGTATGCATGTGCTGAAGAGATTGTCTGAAGGTTTCCATCTGTGTTTAATCAGGTCTTTGCACAGGGGGGACCCCTAAAACCTTCTGCAGAAGTGGTTGGAGGGCTCAGTTCTAAAACCAACATTGAGAATGAGTGGGACTTGGAGAATTCCTGCACTTCAGCCCTGCTTCCCCCCATGTTACTTTGTCATGGCATTTAAAGATGCAGGGGCAGTTTCATTCAGGCGCTTGGTGCATGGATTATCTCAAAGGCTGCCCTTAGCGGGAGCTTTTCTGGGCAGAACTTAATGCAGCTTAGACCATATGACCTCATTTTTTTCTTGTTTTTTTTTTTCTTTTTTTTGTTTTTCTAAGTATGACTACCAGTGCTGGCTTTTGACAAGCAATATCAGGAGTGTGTGTTCAACCCTGTAGAAAGGTGGAGGCACTAAGGTCTGTTCCAGTATCTGGGCCAGCATTTTTTGGTTGTTTCTGAGTACAAGAGAAAACAAATGACCCAGGCAAATTACAGGAAGAACTGGGTTTCCTAGAGGAACTTGGGGCTTAGGGAGGAAAATACGTGTGCGTACTACGCTTCCGGGAACTCTTGCTGCTGTGTTTGCTGTCAGTGCCTTGTGGGCAGCCTTCATCTGCTGAGACGCTATCTGAAAGCTGACGGAAACCCCAAAACTTGCTGAGCTAGCTGGCCTTTCTTGTTCCCCACAAACAAGGTGACATCACTTAATCTAGCCTGTGGTTATGTGTTGAATTTGCCAACTCCTGCAAGTGCGTATGTACAGCGCATACACGTGGGCGCGTGTCTCACTGCTGCGGGAATTCACTAAGCACAGCTATGGGTTTGAGAAGGCTGGTCACTAAACAAAGGGGCTGTTTGAAGTAGGAGGTTTTACTGATGCTTATCCTAGCGCAGTGGTATTTTATTTGTATTTTCTGTCTATTAGAAATGCTTTTCCTGTGGTACTTGTTAAAAGTTGAAACAACCTCCTAGGTTAGATACGCAAATACTATTTTTGGTGCAGTAAGTTCATTTTTGGCAAAGAAGTTTGCAGAAATACAGTTGTTCTATTTTTGAAGCTGTACATCCATCCTTAATACTTTTTTCTAGTCTGTCCAGTTCTAGAATACTACTTGGATAACTACTACTTAAGGACTTTGCCCGTGTTAACTTACCACTGCGAGCCATTGAGCGTGCATGGCAAATACAAAGTCGGCTTAATTTCCTCTTTTTTTTTTTTTTTTCTGTTTTGACTGCACTAGCCTAGTGTGCTGCAGACAAGGAGGAGGGAAGGCAGATTGGTTTAAAAGATGGAGCTTCATCCCAAAGTAAACTAGCCTTCCCTCCATCCTTTGGAGTAAGGCAGTTCTCAGCAAGCTACTTTTCACTGATGTATAAAGACTCTCCTTTTTAATTTCCCTACTGGGAATATTCTGCTGCTTAAGCCTGACCCTTAATTAGGAGCAAAAGCTGTAAATTGCAGCAGTCGCTGCAGCTGTCTTGGAATTTGCTGGTAGCTGGAGGAGTGTCCAAGGTTTGTTGTATCAGAGCTTTGGACCAGCCCCTGAAAAGTGCATGAATGTCAGCTTCCTAGAGTCTAGACCCTTATTAGCTACATTACTAATTGAATGATAGCACAGCATGCAAATTACTGAGATAATCCTGAGCTATAAATACCAGCGTGTTCTTTTCTGGTGGATTTGATTTTTTCTTTTTTCTTTTTTTTTTTCTTTTTTCCCTTCCCCTAACCAAAAGCGCTAGCTGCAAGAAATACCGTTGTACATTCTGGATTTTATTTACAATAGCCTCGGTTCCAGAGGGAACATTTTGAGTGATTTTATACATAGGATGATTGGGCATCTGATTTGTATAAGCTCAAAGCGGTTGAAAGAGAAGCCAAGTTGTCCCAGTGCCTGTGTTGTTTGCAGCTGCAGAGTTCCAATATGGGAATGAAAGAGCCGTGGTCGAATGCTTTCATGTGGTTTTGTATTGCAGAGTCACAGCCTTGTCTCATAACATCAGGGCACATGATGAGATGGTGAATTTAGATAAGAGAACTCTTTCATCTGCCCCTTGGGGAGGAGATCCTTCGGTCTGTCTGGCTCCTGTCCGCTTGGCTCTGCTGTATTGTCCTCCTTTCTGGCGGAGCTGGATTAGGGATGAGTCTACAGCAGAGCACCCTTTGCAGAGCTCTGCAAGACAGGTCTCTCCTTCGGGGCTGAGCGTGCTGCTGCCCTCGCAGCCCAGGCTGTTGCAGGGAGCGGAAGGTCAAACCTTCGTCCTCCACCACGCAGCGCTTGCTGCTGCCTGGGTTCTCCTCCCAGTTACTGCCACCTGCACAGGCGAGCAGAGGACAAGTCACACTGAGTTTGTTGTCATATGCTTCTGCTAATAAACTTTTTCTTTCTCGTTTATTTTTATCCTTTTCTATAAATGTTTTCTCATTTATTTTAGACCCAGACTGAAAAATGTGGACAGAAGTACCGCGCAGCAGCTGGCAGTCACAGTGGGAAATGTCACAGTAATTATCACAGACTTTAAGGAAAAGACTCGCTCCTCTTCCACGTCGTCTTCTACAGTGACCTCCAGTGCAGGATCAGAACAACAGAATCAGAGCAGCTCGGGCTCTGAGAGCACAGACAAGGGCTCGTCCCGTTCCTCCACGCCAAAGGGGGACATGTCGGCAGTCAACGACGAATCTTTCTGAAAATTGCACATGGAGTTGTGGAAACTATGAATCAGGGTATGAAATTCAAACACTCCACCTGCCCATGCTGTTCAAATCCTGGAGAGCCTCTTCTGTGCTTGAACACACAATTTTCTTGGACATCGACCTCTTACTGATGCAACCAGGATAATTTCTGCTTGCCGTGGGCATCTGGCCACCAAGGAATTTCTCACCCTAACGATTACTCTTGACACTTTTATGTATTCCATTGTTTTATATGATTTTCCTAACAATCATTTATAATTGGATGTGCTCCTGAATCTACTTTTTTATAATATCTGCTGTGCACAATTTTCCATGAACATTACAACTTTTTGTTTTGGGGTAGGGAGCGGGTGGGGAGGGAAGGGGGCTTTATTTATTGCATTCACAAACTCCATCCTCTTTCAACATATCCTTTTTAAGTTCAGTTCTTCTTCCAGTTATACTGTGTACTATCAGTTTTGATATAAATTATATATAAATATATATATAAATAAATATATATAAAGGGTTATTTGAAACCAATACATGGAAACGCTGGTGCTTGAAACACTGTGAAGTGAAAAAAAAAAAAATAATAATTGAACAGTTCAAGATCTGGGACAGTCCCCTTCTGTGAAAGTACTGAAACTGAAATGGAACTGGTCTTAGGTGAAAAGTGTTCCTGAAGGTTTGAACCCGGATGGGACCCGTTCTCTCTATTGTTCCTTCCCCGTTTCTTCCCTAAGCAATGGCTAAAACATACTGGACACACGGTTTTGATTTTTATAGCTTGGAATCTGAAATGAGAAGAGATTGCTCCAGGTAGCTTGTGTTTCCACTAGGGTAACTCAGATTGATTTGCAAGTTCCTGCCCGGCTGGAGCGTGAGCGTTCACAACCAGACTGGTGTCAGCATGCCACGGATTCGTGTGTTTTGGCAACGTGAGCATCGCTGTGTCGTGCATAGCCAATCCCACAGATGTTTGGTGTTCTTAGATTTAATGAATTTTGTCCACCTGCATCGGTGATCGAGGTAACTTTAGAACTGGAGTGGTTTGCTTTGGGTTGGAAGGCAGCAGGGAGCCGTAGGGCTGGGAGCGATGGCGGGTTGAGGGAGCAAGCTGGTGCTTGTTCCAGCCACCGGCGTGCGAGTCAGTCGTCGTCAGCCCCCTTCCATCTGTCCCGTCCGTGCTGTTGGGGTGGCTCTTCTTGAAGTCCATCCGTATTCCAGGAGTGGTTTCTGAACAGCATCTCATCCAGTGATGATGTTGGGCTTGTCAGCATTTGGATGCTTCTGGGTCTCCCGCTGTGGGAGCACAAGTAGGGAAAAGCTTTCATGCTGGCAAGTGAGCGACACGTGTGGCTCATGCTCGTGACCAGCATCTCCTTCATTCTTGCTCTAAAGCTATTCAGACTGTAATTTCTTTTCCTGGCCTGTTAGTGTTGCTTTACAGTTTACCTTCCATGCATTATCCTGCTAAAACACTAGGCTGAAGAGGTGAAACAAACTTTTTTTAGAAGTAAAAAAACCCCCAAACCTCTTTGGCTTTTCATCTTTATTTAGTGGCCCCAGGGTGCTTTGCAGTAATTTCAGGCGCAGAGGCTGTGGCTCCGTTTGACATCAAATGCATAACTTCTGGGCGTGATGAAAGAAGGCCACATTTTGACAAGTTTGTGCCAGCTTGTTATATTGTGAATTATTTGCTTAGCAAGAGTAATTTCTCTTTGTGGAGGCAACTGATTTAAGATTTCTTTTAAAATCTGTGTGGTTTTGAGTAGCAGACATAGGTTCCTTTCACACTGGCGACAGAAATGTGTGCGTAAGGGATCCGTTACGACCCCTGCTCGAAGGTACGTGCAGTGGCAGTGCCTCTGCAGCAGTGGTTTTATTCCGAATATGTTATCGTGGGCACCCTGACTTAATTCTGCTTATATTCACAGTATAGGCTGTCTTTACCTTTTTAAGCATTTTTAAAGTATTTATTAAAGAACCAAAGGAAACCAGATGCTTCCTATGAGCATCAAGACAATTTATTATACATAGTTTTAAATACTATGAATTTCTCAATCCACATTTTAACATTAGTGGGATATTGCAAAGACATTCCTTTTCCAGTTTTTACTATTCCTTTAAGGGTCTCAGGGAGGGTAAACTGGTCAGCCATATTTATTTATTTTACTGAAATGTATTGGAATAATTTTTTAAGAGAGATTTTTTGAAGATGCCCCTGAACTTGTATATTTTGCACTGCTTTATAAATGATCCATTATCAATTAGGCTTGCGTGCATCTCGGCCGTGATCCAGCGACGAGTGTGAGCGAGCGGCGAGTCCCGCTGGCTTCAGCGGGGCTAATTCTGGTGCTTCAAGTCAAACCGCACGCTCACCTTCTTCGTTGAATCTGGGAATTTGTGCAAAAAAAAAAAAAAGCATTGTGTGTACCAGGAAATTGCTTCTTTTTCAAGTGAAAATGGACCTGTAGATCAGTTGAAAAAGCTTTAACGCCGTAACCAGCTACTCGTGGCTACTGGTAAAGTCGGTAACATCTGTCTCTTTGGGCGTGCCTCCTCAATAAAGTAGCTTGCTATAAATAAGTGGGAAAATTTCTTTGGAACAAGTGACCTGTAATTCTGCATTCGGTAGCAATTGCTAGCGAAGCATTGAACCTCCCCGGCCTCACCCGTAGCTGTTGTGTTGTGGATTTGAAGGAAAGCATTTGCTTTTACACTTAATTTCTGAAGTGAGCATCCCCACGGCACGCATCCGTGGGGTGGGGTTCCCGCCGCGCTGTGTCCGCGGGTTATCCCGCTCGCGGTGGGGAGTGTGTTTAAGAACCAAACCAACCAAAACACTAGTGTAGGGGAAGGACCAGATTCGTGGTGTTCAGTGGCACAGAAAGCAGGTAAGTAAAGCACAGTGTTAACGTTCGCAAAGTTTCAACTCTTACACAGACACACACACACACAGACACCGACACAGCTTGCCTGACTTGCTCAGTTTGACGTAGTTCTGCAAAGGAAAGATGACAGCGTTTTACACCACCAGGCTATTTATTTTAATTGGAACACTTTGCTTGTTTCAAATTGGACAGATCGAAAATTTGGCAGCAGCTTCCGTGAGTTTTATTTCCACTGAGATGTTTTCACCTGCCTTACCAAGATCATTCTCAGTCTACTTTTTTAAGCTCTACCATAAACTTAAATTATTGAAAATTTATTAATTGCTGACTATATAATAACCTTTGCTTGTATGTAACCGAATGGTTTTAAGAGCCAACATTTAGAGTATGACAATGGAGCTGAACAGTTTTTAATGCGCAAGCAGTTCTGTTCTTGTGTATGACTTGTAACCTTAATTTACTGTGTAAAGATGGTTACATTATTTCCTTAGCTTTGTTTGTTGGAGACAAATATAGAATGCTTGTTTAAGTATGTCAAAACATAATCTTATCTTGTGGATTTTTATGTTAATGTATTATACGAGCTATATTTTTCATTTGCCCAGAAAGACAGCTTGTATAACGCTTTTGAAAGTTTTTCCGCTCTGTAAAGTCTTTAGAGCTGACAGTCCTGTTAGGTTTGTTTTAATCTTCATGCTAAAGTGTCAATGGTGGTTTTGTGAACTGGTCAGAAATTCACAGGTCTTAAATGTTTTCGGAAAATTTATATTGGACACTGCTCTTTGTCTAGCAAATAAAAGATGTTAATATATTCCTGTTACTGGCATGTGCACGACTGTTATTAGAAGCCACTTTATCATTTTCCTGCTTTAAATAGAAATGTCTATTTATGAATTCTGCTTGTAGTTTTTTCACAAATAAAATAGTAAAATTTAATTAAATCTGAAAGCTCTCTTTTTTGGGAGATGCCAGTATTCAGAAAAAGCGGAGAGTCCTGTGGTTGAAGCAGTTTGTCAGTCTGTACGTCTCGTCCACGAGCCGCCGCTTGAGCACCCCACTTCGCAAACACAGGGTTGTGCACGTGGAAAACTTTGGTCAAGGGAGTTAATCCGGTTTGTACCCTGCGACTAACGACATATGGAAAGTTTGTGGTGGATGTGTCTGCAGAATTTGGGTTCTGGTCCTTGGAAATAATCCTTTCTCCCCTTTCTGTAGCTGCAGAAGCGGCGAGGCTTAGTGCAGAGGATTTTAGTGAGAGCCCTTGGGAGTTCCTCCGGCTGTCTTGTGCTAACAAACTCCCACGAGTAAAATTAGTAAAATTTAATTGAGAGCCTAATTGTATTTTTGTAGCGTAGAAATACTGGTATTTTGCAAGCGGTATTTTGGTCCTTTGCCTAGGAAACGAGGTGATGTGAATTACTGTGCTCTTTCTAGTTCGTTTTTTCCCCCCGCCCAAGATGGGAGACGTGTGATGTCAATGTTCAAATACAAAGTTGAAATTGGAAAACCAAGCAATAGGTAAAATGCAAGGGGGGTGGGGGGAATAAATCTTACTCTAGAGCTTTTTCTCAGGAATATGAGGACAGTTCCTAAAGTAAAAGCCATTTGGGTATTTTTGTGTATGCTGGGGGAAGTGTGTGTTACAACTAGAGGTCGGGTTAAAAAAAACCCAACGCTGTGCAAACAGACTCTTAAATGCTTTTAACCTCAGTTGGAAACGATTCAAAATCCTTTGTGCCAAGAATAAGAAGAAACAGGAAAGGCAGTGGTTGTTCTACAGACCTGAAAAGCACTTGCTTGGCACGCCGGACGGGCGAGTAGAGAAACAGCCCTTGCCTTGAAGAGTGGACGGTCCCGGTGTTCAACCTGCGACACGCCGAAGGGGCTGGAGCAGCTGCCGGGCGAAGCGGCGAGAGCTGTGGGGAACGGAGGAGATGGGCTTCATCTTCATCACCATCCACCTGCTTCATCACCAGGGGGAGGCTTGAAGATCCAACATAGGATTGCCGAAGCAGCTCTCCTCCTGGTTTGACCACCACGACAGCAGCGCGGATACCCGCCCAGCCTGCCCACTCACCGCTTCACTGGGATTTTGGTGGCTCGGTCTCCTGGAAATCGCTTGCCATGGAGCCGTGTGAGCCGAGAGCCGCGTTCGGTGCCGGAGCTGCGGAGTCGGCCCCATCGTGGGGGACGGAGGGTGAAGGCTGCGGGGATAAGGGCACCCGAGGCTGCGTCAAGGTATGTGCTGGGCTTGGGCTTTGTGTTGAAGGGTTTGTGTTTGTTACCTGTAGGGACTACAGAAGGAGCTGATGGGGATGGGGAGCTCTAGTTCATGGCTCCTTGGGGTATTTTAAACTTTCTGGACTAAACTGTTAATTGTTTTAAGACTTGAAGGTGTTAGAAAACACTGCACCCACTTGCGTAACTGGGATAGAGAAGGAAAAAGCCTCTGCTCTGTAAGGCTCGTATGTCAGCTAAATTTTTAAATTTTTATTTTTTATTTATTTGTTTTTATTTAAATTTGAACATACCTCCTTTACACAGCAGTTTGGGGACAATGAAAAAGAGAAGATGCTGTCACCCTGTGGTCTGGAAGGACCTTCAGGAACCCACAGCAGCGCTGTGCCTGTCCCTTACCTCCAGCCCCGCAGCCCTCCCAGCGATGAGCTGCCTATGTCCGGCTGCATTTTCTTGCGTTTAAGTCCCAAAGCGAAAAATAATCTGCAAAAGACACAAGGGATGTGCCAAACGGCCGCGCTGGTCCAGCTGTATCCCACGGGAACATGACTGCCATGCTGAGTCAGCAAAATGCCCTGAGACGGGGCTTGTGTTTGGGTCCCAGCTGGTGGCAAACTCCTTCCCGTGTCACGGAGGCAGCTACATCAAGGAGAAGCGACATTTGTGACTGCGGAGTCTTTCCTTCTTTGCGTGACTGTATTAAAACCAACCCCCAAAAACCTGGCTGGAAAACTGGGTGCCGCTTACTGCAAGAGAGGGGGATGAAAACGATGCGCTGCTGCGCGTGTGGCTCGGAGCGTGGGTTCCTCCAGGGTGTAAATGTTCGGCTTCAGGCCAGTGTCCTGCCTTGCAGCAGGTTGGATGGACTGCTGCAGCCCCATTTAGTCAGTCATCTAAAGGTAAACCCGAGTCTATGACGTTTTAAAGAGAGCAGAGCTGTGAAACTTTACTTCTGATTTGCAAACTGAAAAGCTAAAAAAAACCCAAAACCCCGAACAAAACCTCTAAAAACCCCTAGTATATAGGTTTTCTCACGTGAATCCTTGTTTTGCAGACCTTTTTCTTCTTTTTCCCCATGTTTCTTTCTCTTTGCCCTCCCCAAAAAAAGGAATTAAGTACACAAGCATGGTAGAGATTGCTTTTAATGCGTTTGCTGTTTTCTTACATCCCCTCCTGGTGCTCGCCGGCAGGCTGTGTTTCGTGGGGCAGGCGCTGCGGCTGGGCAGACTCGAGCCCAAGCCCGGTTCGAAGCCTTTCAGAGGGCGGACTGGGAGCCACAGCAGAGCCAGGGTGTCCTGATGACTTGTGGAAAACCAGCAGGATCTGGGAGGAAGGGGGAGAACGGGTGTGATTTGTGACACCTGGATTCCTTCGTGGCTCTCTAGTTGTAATAAGGACAGGGTAAAGTCATGTCTTTTCTACCTACCTTCTCTCGGTTGTTTCTTTCTGGACTNCAAAAAAAAAAAAAAGCATTGTGTGTACCAGGAAATTGCTTCTTTTTCAAGTGAAAATGGACCTGTAGATCAGTTGAAAAAGCTTTAACGCCGTAACCAGCTACTCGTGGCTACTGGTAAAGTCGGTAACATCTGTCTCTTTGGGCGTGCCTCCTCAATAAAGTAGCTTGCTATAAATAAGTGGGAAAATTTCTTTGGAACAAGTGACCTGTAATTCTGCATTCGGTAGCAATTGCTAGCGAAGCATTGAACCTCCCCGGCCTCACCCGTAGCTGTTGTGTTGTGGATTTGAAGGAAAGCATTTGCTTTTACACTTAATTTCTGAAGTGAGCATCCCCACGGCACGCATCCGTGGGGTGGGGTTCCCGCCGCGCTGTGTCCGCGGGTTATCCCGCTCGCGGTGGGGAGTGTGTTTAAGAACCAAACCAACCAAAACACTAGTGTAGGGGAAGGACCAGATTCGTGGTGTTCAGTGGCACAGAAAGCAGGTAAGTAAAGCACAGTGTTAACGTTCGCAAAGTTTCAACTCTTACACAGACACACACACACACAGACACCGACACAGCTTGCCTGACTTGCTCAGTTTGACGTAGTTCTGCAAAGGAAAGATGACAGCGTTTTACACCACCAGGCTATTTATTTTAATTGGAACACTTTGCTTGTTTCAAATTGGACAGATCGAAAATTTGGCAGCAGCTTCCGTGAGTTTTATTTCCACTGAGATGTTTTCACCTGCCTTACCAAGATCATTCTCAGTCTACTTTTTTAAGCTCTACCATAAACTTAAATTATTGAAAATTTATTAATTGCTGACTATATAATAACCTTTGCTTGTATGTAACCGAATGGTTTTAAGAGCCAACATTTAGAGTATGACAATGGAGCTGAACAGTTTTTAATGCGCAAGCAGTTCTGTTCTTGTGTATGACTTGTAACCTTAATTTACTGTGTAAAGATGGTTACATTATTTCCTTAGCTTTGTTTGTTGGAGACAAATATAGAATGCTTGTTTAAGTATGTCAAAACATAATCTTATCTTGTGGATTTTTATGTTAATGTATTATACGAGCTATATTTTTCATTTGCCCAGAAAGACAGCTTGTATAACGCTTTTGAAAGTTTTTCCGCTCTGTAAAGTCTTTAGAGCTGACAGTCCTGTTAGGTTTGTTTTAATCTTCATGCTAAAGTGTCAATGGTGGTTTTGTGAACTGGTCAGAAATTCACAGGTCTTAAATGTTTTCGGAAAATTTATATTGGACACTGCTCTTTGTCTAGCAAATAAAAGATGTTAATATATTCCTGTTACTGGCATGTGCACGACTGTTATTAGAAGCCACTTTATCATTTTCCTGCTTTAAATAGAAATGTCTATTTATGAATTCTGCTTGTAGTTTTTTCACAAATAAAATAGTAAAATTTAATTAAATCTGAAAGCTCTCTTTTTTGGGAGATGCCAGTATTCAGAAAAAGCGGAGAGTCCTGTGGTTGAAGCAGTTTGTCAGTCTGTACGTCTCGTCCACGAGCCGCCGCTTGAGCACCCCACTTCGCAAACACAGGGTTGTGCACGTGGAAAACTTTGGTCAAGGGAGTTAATCCGGTTTGTACCCTGCGACTAACGACGTATGGAAAGTTTGTGGTGGATGTGTCTGCAGAATTTGGGTTCTGGTCCTTGGAAATAATCCTTTCTCCCCTTTCTGTAGCTGCAGAAGCGGCGAGGCTTAGTGCAGAGGATTTTAGCGAGAGCCCTTGGGAGTTCCTCCGGCTGTCTTGTGCTAACAAACTCCCACGAGTAAAATTAGTAAAATTTAATTGAGAGCCTAATTGTATTTTTGTAGCGTAGAAATACTGGTATTTTGCAAGCGGTATTTTGGTCCTTTGCCTAGGAAACGAGGTGATGTGAATTACTGTGCTCTTTCTAGTTCGTTTTTTCCCCCCGCCCAAGATGGGAGACGTGTGATGTCAATGTTCAAATACAAAGTTGAAATTGGAAAACCAAGCAATAGGTAAAATGCAAGGGGGGTGGGGGGAATAAATCTTACTCTAGAGCTTTTTCTCAGGAATATGAGGACAGTTCCTAAAGTAAAAGCCATTTGGGTATTTTTGTGTATGCTGGGGGAAGTGTGTGTTACAACTAGAGGTCGGGTTAAAAAAAACCCAACGCTGTGCAAACAGACTCTTAAATGCTTTTAACCTCAGTTGGAGACGATTCAAAATCCTTTGTGCCAAGAATAAGAAGAAACAGGAAAGGCAGTGGTTGTTCTACAGACCTGAAAAGCACTTGCTTGGCACGCCGGACGGGCGAGTAGAGAAACAGACCTTGCCTCGAAGAGTGGACGGTCCCGGTGTTCAACCTGCGACACGCCGAAGGGGCTGGAGCAGCTGCCGGGCGAAGCGGCGAGAGCTGTGGGGAACGGAGGAGATGGGCTTCATCTTCATCACCATCCACCTGCTTCATCACCAGGGGGAGGCTTGAAGATCCAACATAGGATTGCTGTGGCAGCTCTCCTCCTGGTTTGACCACCACGACAGCAGCGTGGATACCCGCCCAGCCTGCCCACTCACCACTTCACTGGGATTTTGGTGGCTCGGTCTCCTGGAAATCGCTTGCCATGGAGCCGTGTGAGCCGAGAGCCGCGTTCGGTGCCGGAGCTGCGGAGTCGGCCCCATCGTGGGGGACGGAGGGTGAAGGCTGCGGGGATAAGGGCACCCGAGGCTGCGTCAAGGTATGTGCTGGGCTTGGGCTTTGTGTTGAAGGGTTTGTGTTTGTTACCTGTAGGGACTACAGAGGAGCTGATGGGGATGGGGAGCTCTAGTTCATGGCTCCTTGGGGTATTTTAAACTTTCTGGACTAAACTGTTAATTGTTTTAAGACTTGAAGGTGTTAAAAACACTGCACCCACTCGCGTAACTGGGATAGAGAAGGAAAAAGCCTCTCCTCTGTAAGGCTCGTATGTCAGCTAAATTTTTAAATTTTTATTTTTTATTTATTTGTTTTTATTTAAATTTGAACATACCTCCTTTACACAGCAGTTTGGGGACAATGAAAAAGAGAAGATGCTGTCACCCTGTGGTCTGGAAGGACCTTCAGGAACCCACAGCAGCGCTGTGCCTGTCCCTTACCTCCAGCCCCGCAGCCCTCCCAGCGATGAGCTGCCTATGTCCGGCTGCATTTTCTTGCGCTTAAGTCCCAAAGTGAAAAGCTGTCTGCAAAAGACACAAGGGATGTGCCAAACGGCCGCGCTGGTCCAGCTGTATCCCACGGGAACATGACTGCCATGCTGAGTCAGCAAAATGCCCTTAGATGGGGCTTGTGTTTGGGTCCCAGCTGGGGGCAAACTCCTTCCCGTGTCACGGAGGCAGCTACATCAAGGAGAAGCGACATTTGCGACTGCGGAGTCTTTCCTTCTTTGCGTGACTGTATTAAAACCAACCCCCAAAAACCTGGCTGGAAAACTGGGTGTCGCTTACTGCAAGAGAGGGGGATGAAAACGATGCGCTGCTGCGCGTGTGGCTCGGAGCGTGGGTTCCTCCAGGGTGTAAATGTTCGGCTTCAGGCCAGTGTCCTGCCTTGCAGCAGGTTGGATGGACTGCTGCAGCCCCATTTAGTCAGTCATCTAAAGGTAAACCCGAGTCTATGACGTTTTAAAGAGAGCAGAGCTGTGAAACTTTACTTCTGATTTGCAAACTGAAAAGCTAAAAAAAACCCAAAACCCCGAACAAAACCTCTAAAAACCCCTAGTATATAGGTTTTCTCACGTGAATCCTTGTTTTGCAGACCTTTTTCTTCTTTTTCCCCATGTTTCTTTCCCTTTGCCCTCCCCAAAAAAAGGAATTAAGTACACAAGCATGGTAGAGATTGCTTTTAATGCGTTTGCTGTTTTCTTACATCCCCTCCTGGTGCTCGCCGGCAGGCTGTGTTTCGTGGGGCAGGCGCTGCGGCTGGGCAGACTCGAGCCCAAGCCCGGTTCGAAGCCTTTCAGAGGGCGGACTGGGAGCCACAGCAGAGCCAGGGTGTCCTGATGACTTGTGGAAAACCAGCAGGATCTGGGAGGAAGGGGGAGAACGGGTGTGATTTGTGACACCTGGATTCCTTCGTGGCTCTCTAGTTGTAATAAGGACAGGGTAAAGTCATGTCTTTTCTACCTACCTTCTCTCGGTTGTTTCTTTCTGGACTATTTACATTTTACATATTTACAAGTCTTTTTGCTCTTTTTCTCAGTAGGTGCAGTGTGACTTCTTTGCTATTTTCTGCCTTGTGGTGGCCGATTGCTTGGTATTTGTACGGAGCCCTTTCCAAGACAGGGTTGAGGCTGATGCTGATCCCGGCTGAACCCGTCTAATAGGAAGATATCGGGAACGGCTACAGTGCTTTCTCATTGCTCGTTTAGGTATCCCCGCCAAGCAGAAGCTGCGTGCAGAAATCAGCAATAACATCAAAAGGCAGTTCCAGAAATTTCTAATCAAAGCATTTCAAACCACACCAGTGCAATTATCCCACTTAGGAAACTCTTCTATGGCATAGCGTGGAAGCTTGTAATGGTGAAGAGCGTTCTCTGCCTAGCTCTGGTCTTCGCCTAATATTGAATCACAGAATTATAGAATGGTTTAGGTTGGAAAGGACCTTGAAGATAATGTAGTTCCACCCCCCTGCCCTGGGCAGGGACACCTCCCACCAGCCCAGGTTGCCCCAAGCCCCGTCCAACCTGGCCTTGAACATCTCCAGGGATGGGGCAGCCACAGCTTCTCTGGGCAACCTGTTCCAGTGCCTCACCACCCTCAGAGTGAAAAATTTCTTCCTAATATCTAATCTAAATGTCCCCTCTTCCAGTTTGAAGCCATTCCCCCTCATCGTATCACTACATGTCCTTGTAAAAAGTCCCTCCCCGGCTCTCCTGGAGCCTCTTTAGGTACTGGAAGGGGCTCTAAGGTCTCCCCGGAGCCTTCTCTTCTCCAGGCTGAACAACCCCAACTCTCTCAGCCTGTCCTCACAAGGAAACTTGAAAATAGTGTCTTCCTGCAGCCAGGTCTTGTTGTCCTGCAAATCTCTCGGTCCTTGCCTGAGGTCCCCTGTTCCTTCTCAAAGGGGCACTGCTCCTCGTAGAGCAGTAAATGATCTGGCCGTCCTGGCTCACAGGAAACACAGATGGCATGAGCCAGTTGTGCTTCCTAGATGAGGAATTGAGTAATAAATACTTCTTTGTTCTCCTTAATGTCTCCATACCAAAAACAAAACACAAAGAGAGAGAAAAATTGCTTTCCACTGTGTATTTATTATTTCCAGGATCCTGAAGATTTCATGACTTTCTAACATTTCTAATTTTTTCCATCTTTTTTTTTTCAGCATTAGGAGTTGTCAAAACTGTTCCAACGTGCACGTTGCCTCTTCCCCAAAACCACTCTGAGAAGGACGTAAGACTGCACAGTAACTCCGAGGAAGTCAGGGCGTGAGAATCCCCGTTGCTCTGCCTCCCCTGCTTTGGCAATCCTCCCTTCCTCCTCCTCGCAGGTGAGGC
>VUYV01000205.1:626638-772758 GCA_008711295.1 Anarhynchus alexandrinus | reverse complement strand
CCCTCTTCCAGTTTGAAGCCATTCCCCCTCATCGTATCACTACATGTCCTTGTAAAAAGTCCCTCCCCGGCTCTCCTGGAGCCTCTTTAGGTACTGGAAGGGGCTCTAAGGTCTCCCCGGAGCCTTCTCTTCTCCAGGCTGAACAACCCCAACTCTCTCAGCCTGTCCTCACAAGGAAACTTGAAAATAGTGTCTTCCTGCAGCCAGGTCTTGTTGTCCTGCAAATCTCTCGGTCCTTGCCTGAGGTCCCCTGTTCCTTCTCAAAGGGGCACTGCTCCTCGTAGAGCAGTAAATGATCTGGCCGTCCTGGCTCACAGGAAACACAGATGGCATGAGCCAGTTGTGCTTCCTAGATGAGGAATCGAGTGATAAATACTTCTTTGTTCTCCTTTATGTCTCCATACCAAAACCAAAACATAACACAAAGAGAGAGAAAAATTGCTTTCCACTGTGACTATTTATTATTTCCAGGATCCTGAAGATTTCATGACTTTCTAACATTTCTAATTTTTTCCATCTTTTTTTTTTCAGCATTAGGAGTTGTCAAAACTGTTCCAACGAGCACGTTGCCTCTTCCCCAAAACCACTCTGAGAAGGACGTAAGACTGCACAGTAACTCCGAGGAAGTCAGGGCGTGAGAATCCCCGTTGCTCTGCCTCCCCTGCTTTGGCAATCCTCCCTTCCTCCTCCTCGCAGGTGAGGCAGAGGCATTCCAAGCCTGTAAGGCCGATAGCGTTCCCTTAAATACCGTGAAATTCCCAGTGTAATGCACGCTTGATAACAGCACATCAAAAGCTTTTAGGAAGTATTAATTGGCCACAGCTACTAGAGCTGGCTGGAGCTGGAGGGAGGAGGACTGAAGGGTTTAAGCTGCTCTAAGTTGCTCTCAAGCGTTGGGAAAAACAAGTTTGGGAGCTGAATTTGGGTACAAAATATCCCTGTGAGCAGGAGAAAGCTGGCGGGCGGCAGAAACAGCACAGGGTTGCCCAGGTAAGAAGAGCAGGAATGAGGAAAGCTGATTTTTGTTCCTCCTCGAGCTGTGCTGTCGGGGCTGTGTGATTCCTGTTGCCTGGGAGGTTCAGTGTGGAGTTGGCAGGAGTTGTTTTCCATGTTTGTATGTGTATTTTAGGAGGCATTAAAGCTCAGAGTAGTGTAGAGAAGCGGGAGAGCCACTGAGATTTTAATTCTGCCTTCACCCAGAAATTAATACCTATCTAATACATATAACCAATAATATATAATCTTAAACATACATGTTAGATTTTACATAGGTTGTAGAGATACTCTGTGTGACAGGCTGAAGATGTGGTGAAGTTTAAAAGCATGACTTGTCAAAATTCACTCTGTTAGGGGTTTACTCTCTTGTTGACTCTCTTGAGGAATGAATGGCATAAGCCAAGTATAAATAGGGCCAACAGTCCCTCCCGCCCCTTTTAGGTGGTTATTACTGTCTTACTCTGCAAATTGACTTCAGCAGAAGTAGGCTCGCTCTCTTTCTGGTCATACGCTTTACTTCCCAAGGGGATTGATAAAAATAAGATGAAGAAAGGGCAAGAAAAACAGAGCTCACTTCTTCCTGATCCAAGAAAGACAAAATTATGGAGTGGCAGAAGGAACCTGGTTAGGGCTCGAGGGTGATTCTACTCTCTGGGAGGGTCAATTTATTTATACATTGAGATCTTTTTTTCCCCAGATTTGAAGAGATGTCCATCAGCCTCAAGCCTCCCAAAAGCTGCTGGAAGAGGCTCGTGGAGCCCGGATGGAGAAGGTCTCCCGCAGCCAGGGGAAGCCCCGTGCACGTGTCTGCCCCAGGAGCAAACGACTTGCATCGTTCGTCGCTTCTTACACGCGTACATCCCAATTTTTCATTCCCAGCAAGCAGAATCCTCTGCAATCTCCAGATCTCTCTGCGCAGCCTATGTGAGAGGTTGAGGCTTTGGCTGAGGGCTGGGGCTGCATCCCGACGTTAACAAACCTGATAGCAGAGAGCCCGCGAAAAGCCTGGCAGCATCCCTGCGAGCCCAGGGTTTGTGCTTCCGACTGGGGGACAGAGGGGATGGAAAAGTATTGAGCTGCTCCTATTGTTCTCCTAATTCAACCAAAGTTTTGTTGGTGCGAAGTTAAGGAAGGGAAATGTGGTCTGGAGTTGCAGAAATGCTCCCTGGGAAAGGCGTACGGCGATTCCTGGGGGTTTTGGATTGTTGCCGCGGCGCGGGGCGTGATGGGTGTGTGACAGCCTCCGACAGGGATCTGACGGGGAGTCACGGCAGTACAATGGCACGGGGAAAAATGAGTGATGGGAAACTCCCCTCACTACAAACGCTCCCAAATTGTGATGACACTCGGAGGGGAAGAAAGCCCGGGGGCCAGCGGGAGAGGCGGGTGTGCGGTGAGGCTGCCGGGGATGCCGGGTTTTGGGAATTGCGTGCAGGCTGGTGGCTCTGACTCAGCCCCGGCTGCTGTCGGTGTTGGGTGCTGTCACCTTGCCCTGCTCCTGGGGGGGGGTCTGCCATCCCCTCGGCCTTTGCAGCACGAGCAGGGCGCCTTCTGAAGCAGCAGGAGAGGAGCCCGAATTCAGCGGCTCTGTGCTGCTGTGTTACTCCGGCAATCACTGAGCAGGCCTGGGGAGACGGCCCCGCCGGCCACCCCTCACCAACAACCAATTTGCCAACCTTTACACTTGTTTTCTTCACCAGTTTGTCCTTTACGCTTGTTTTCTTGGGCAGTTTGTGATACCGAGCAGGACCAGCTATGCTTTTGGGCCCTTCTGGGCCCATCTATCCTCTTGCAAGTCTTATGAGAGATACCGATTATCATTTTCCTTCTGTACAAAGTTCTAAATCCCACAGATTTACATGCCAAAAGGCTTCATCAGTCAAAAGATTGAGTTAAAGGCGATGAGTTAGAACAACTGGGAGGTGACTCTGTGATTCCCCTGCCTGTGGAGTGGCCAGGGGATGAGCAGGCTGCGGTACCTGATGTGCCCCATGCAAAGCAAGGGGGGTCAGGACTGGCTGGGCAGCGTGGATGGATGGAGGTGAGAGCAGCGATGAGTTGATACACACTCTTGTAGAGATGGTGATTCCCCTGAGCTGGGTGTAGTGAGCTCACCGTGCTCCGTCTGTCAGCCAGACAGCTGTAACAAGCGGAGAAAAGCTTTTTATCTGAAGAAGGACCGCAAGCGAGTGGTCCCTTTCCATCCCAAACCCGTACACTGGCGGAGGAATAGGAGCTGGAAGGAGCTGGATGTGCAGCGCTTAGACCACTGGTCTGGCTGAAACCAGGAGAAGCTAGACCACCATCAGCCCCAGTCTCGAGGAGGAGCCTGTAATGAGCCACTTGAGGTATTCGTGCTGATGTGCTGACTATTGTATTTTACACACGGTTGGGAGTTACGTCTCCGTGTGAGAAGGGGGTCTGCGCCTGGCCCTGCTGGACAGTGGGAGATGTTTTCCCAACAGCAGATTAACAGCTTATTTGTAGCGAATTAATGACTCTTCTGGTGCTTAATGGGTTCTCCCGCAAGTTGGGTTTGCCAAAAGGGTGCTGGTGTTCCTGCAAGCTGGGATGGTGGAGTGGATCTCAAATATCACTGGATTTAAGTGAGGGTTTGTTGTTTGTTTTTTTTTTCTCACCTTCACCCAGCACTAACAGCAATACTCTTTAACATCTGGATGAGGGTAAATGGCAGAGATTTTTTAATTTAACCTCTGCATTTGGATGGTTTCCAAGCCACTGGCAAAGATGGAAATTGACTGTTCCTGTGGGGACGGACACTTGGGAGCCTGGAGCTGGTGGCACCACCGTGAATTCCTCCCTGAGGTGGGGGGTGATCAGGGGAGGCTGCCTCTCTGCTCCGGCCATCCCCGGATTGTCACGAGCGTTTGGACCTTGAGATGCTCCTGCTGAGGCTTTCACAACCTGCGTCTTGTGATTTTGGCCAGTACAAGTAATGCCACATGGGAGTCTTAAAACTGTGCTGCCTGGGGAGGAGGGGGAGGCAGAGCTCAGCCTGCCAGCTCTGTGTGTAACTGTGCTATTCAATGGATTAAAAAAAAATAATAAAATAAACAGTGGTGCTCTTACCTCAGGCTATCCATTAGGAGTGTGATTTAGTGCAGGGAGGGCTATAAAGGCAGTTGATAAATCTTTCGTGCAGCACAAACAAAATCTCTTATGGGGGAGAAAGGGCCCCGGATAATGGGGGAAAGGGGGAACAGCCCTTGCCCCCTCATCTAATTAGGCTGTGCAGGAGAAGTTAATATAAAATAATAGATCTGGAAAGCCCAAATCTTCACAATCCTAGGAAGGACTTCATCCCCTCAAATTATGAGGCTAAGACCTCATTCAACAATGCTTTGAAGGAGATCAACTGGCAGCGCTGTTCACGGCGGCGAAGGGCTTGGGCTCCGGCTCTGTGTGATTATGGTACCTTCTGAAGAGCTCGCTCCTATTCCCCTTGAATGCTGCTATTTTTATCCTCCTTAAATTCTAGAGGGTATTTCCAAGTGGGAAGCAGAGCAGAGAACAGCAGATCTTAACTCTGCTCCACGTAACAATTTCTGTAAAAAGGAGGGAGAAATGTTTGAAATAGTGTATATCTATTTTTCCTACTGCCGGTGTGGCACCAAAGCCCCTGGAGGTGCCTGCAGCCCCTGGCACCTGGGGGGTGACAGGACACAGGGGGGCCTTTTCTCCCATGGGGTTTACAGGCTCCTGGAGCTGCAAGTACCCGGGGACATCTCTGGGGGGTGGCAGGGGGAAAGCGGGGGTCTCTGCTTGACACTCCCCCAAGCCCAGGAGACCCCCTCTTGTCTCACCCTTCCTAGTGCCCCACTCCCCTTTGCCAGCAGTGGGGAGCGCTTTGATCCTTACCCCATATGGGAGTCAGAAGTGCAGAGGGACTTAATTAAGCGCAATTACCTCACCTGCCGTGGCCAGAGCTGCGTAGTTGGCATAAGGTCAAATAGGGACCGGGATCCGTGAGTCCCGGTTTTGGTTTGTGAACCTGGCCATGCAGGTTTGGATGCTTAACAGGGCTTTTATCTTGGGCTTACTCCCTTCTGCAGCCTCAGCTTTTACTTCTGTCCATGCCCAGGTTCTCCGAAGCTGCCAAGCACGGTACTGGCATATACAGCTTAGTCTTGTGCCGGGCAGAAGCGTCCTGCTTCACTTGAACATGAAATATAAATCAGAGATCAAGTGAATTATTGTGCCACGCTGCTGCTCGGGCAATAGGGAGTCTTTAAATCCATCAGCCCCCAAATAAATAAATAAACGTGCAGCAGACATGCTGGAGCGCGTGTCTGATTCCTATCATGGGCAGTAATTCAAGTCAGATGCTCGCAGTTTCTCTGCAGCCCGGTCTGCATTACCTGGGCTGCTGATGCGCGTGAGACAGAAAGCAAAATTTTTTTCTGAGCTTTCATTATTGTTGCCAAAGAAACCACTTCATTTGGTTGCCACGTGTGCAGCAAATCTGGTTCAATCCATCTGGATGCGGAGGGCTGAAGGAAAAGGGCTTTGGGGATGGAAGTGTGCAGGGTGCGGCCACCTCGGTGCCCGTGACGCTGGCCGTGGGCACGGGGATGGGAGCTGGAGGAGGAAGAGTGGGTGCTGCTCCTTGACGGGTCCCGGTTGGCTTTACATGTTTGACCTGCATGAGCATCCTCGTGGCAGCGTGGACACCCGGGTGAACCGAGGCCGACGGAGCTCCTCATCCCTTGGAGACCCTCCAGACATCACCCGGGGGAGCAGCACCGCCGGCTGCCAGAGCCTGCCTGGAAGAGCCCTCCAGCCTCCGGCGCTTAAAAGATTTTCCTAGTTTTCCTTTCAGCCCATGCTGGTGTTTGAAGTATTTGATCTTTCCAGGCTGCCACCTCCCTCCCGCAGTCGCGGGGCTCTGGAGCGCAGCATCTGCCGGGCACCATCCTGCTCCCTCCCGGGCTGGCAGCGGCTGAGCGCGCCCTCCGTGCAGAACAGCCCGGGGCAGGGAAGGGGTCCGCTGCTCTGGGATACTGTCCCAGTTGCTGCCCAGCCCTGGGGATGGCTCCAACACCAGCAATGATGGGCAGCCGAGGGGACAGGGGTGACATGAGCTGCGCCAGCCAGGGAGAGCAGCGGCTGTGTGACCGGCCGTGCTGCCCTGGGTGGGTGGCACTGGGGGTTTAGTCCCTTTTCCAGGGCAGCTCTGGTCACTTGCAGGTGGGCCTGTGTCCCTCTCACCNAAAAGCTGCTGGAAGAGGCTCGTGGAGCCCAGATGGAGAAGATCTCCCGCAGCCAGGGGAAGCCCCGCGCACGTGTCTGCCCCAGGAGCAAGCGACTTGCATCGTTCGTCGCTTCTTACATGCGTATATCCCAATTCNCAGTCCCTAAGGCTGGAGGTGCACGGCATAGTTGGATTTCACTAGCGCTTTCCTTGCAGCTGTGGTGCTCTGCCCTTGTGCGTGTCCGTGGATGTTGGTGCTTCCTAAAGGTAAACGAGCCCTGATNTTTCATTCCCAGCAAGCAGAATCCTCTGCAATCTCCAGATCTCTCTGCGCAGCCTATGTGAGAGGTTGAGGCTTTGGCTGAGGGCTGGGGCTGCATCCCGACGTTAACAAACCTGATAGCAGAGAGCCCGCGAAAAGCCTGGCAGCATCCCTGCGAGCCCAGGGTTTGTGCTTCCGACTGGGGGACAGAGGGGATGGAAAAGTATTGAGCTGCTCCTATTGTTCTCCTAATTCGACCAAAGTTTTGTTGGTGCGAAGTTAAGGAAGGGAAATGTGGTCTGGAGTTGCAGAAATGCTCCCTGGGAAAGGCGTACGGCGATTCCTGGGGGTTTTGGATTGTTGCCGCGGCGCGGGGCGTGATGGGTGTGTGACAGCCTCCGACAGGGATCTGACGGGGAGTCACGGCAGTACAATGGCACGGGGAAAAATGAGTGATGGGAAACTCCCCTGACTACAAACGCTCCCGAATTGTGATGACACTCGGAGGGGAAGAAAGCCCGGGGGCCAGCGGGAGAGGCGGGTGTGCGGTGAGGCTGCCGGGGATGCCGGGTTTTGGGAATTGCGTGCAGGCTGGTGGCTCTGACTCAGCCCCGGCTGCTGTCGGTGTTGGGTGCTGTCACCTTGCCCTGCTCCTGGGGGGGGGTCTGCCATCCCCTCGGCCTTTGCAGCACGAGCAGGGCGCCTTCTGAAGCAGCAGGAGAGGAGCCCGAATTCAGCGGCTCTGTGCTGCTGTGTTACTCCGGCAATCACTGAGCAGGCCTGGGGAGACGGCCCCGCCGGCCACCCCTCACCAACAACCAATTTGCCAACCTTTACACTTGTTTTCTTCACCAGTTTGTCCTTTACGCTTGTTTTCTTGGGCAGTTTGTGATACCGAGCAGGACCAGCTATGCTTTTGGGTCCTTCTGGGCCCATCTATCCTCTTGCAAGTCCTATGAGAGATACCGATTATCATTTTCCTTCTGTACAAAGTTCTAAATCCCACAGATTTACATGCCAAAAGGCTTCATCAGTCAAAAGATTGAGTTAAAGGCGATGAGTTAGAACAACTGGGAGGTGACTCTGTGATTCCCCTGCCTGTGGAGTGGCCAGGGGATGAGCAGGCTGCGGTACCTGATGTGCCCCATGCAAAGCAAGGGGGGTCAGGACTGGCTGGGCAGCGTGGATGGATGGAGGTGAGAGCAGCGATGAGTTGATACACACTCTTGTAGAGATGGTGATTCCCCTGAGCTGGGTGTAGTGAGCTCACCGTGCTCCGTCTGTCAGCCAGACAGCTGTAACAAGCGGAGAAAAGCTTTTTATCTGAAGAAGGACCGCAAGCGAGTGGTCCCTTTCCATCCCAAACCCGTACACTGGCGGAGGAATAGGAGCTGGAAGGAGCTGGATGTGCAGCGCTTAGACCACTGGTCTGGCTGAAACCAGGAGAAGCTAGACCACCATCAGCCCCAGTCTCGAGGAGGAGCCTGTAATGAGCCACTTGAGGTATTCGTGCTGATGTGCTGACTATTGTATTTTACACACGGTTGGGAGTTACGTCTCCGTGTGAGAAGGGGGTCTGCGCCTGGCCCTGCTGGACAGTGGGAGATGTTTTCCCAACAGCAGATTAACAGCTTATTTGTAGCGAATTAATGACTCTTCTGGTGCTTAATGGGTTCTCCCGCAAGTTGGGTTTGCCAAAAGGGTGCTGGTGTTCCTGCAAGCTGGGATGGTGGAGTGGATCTCAAATATCACTGGATTTAAGTGAGGGTTTGTTGTTTGTTTTTTTTTTCTCACCTTCACCCAGCACTAACAGCAATACTCTTTAACATCTGGATGAGGGTAAATGGCAGAGATTTTTTAATTTAACCTCTGCATTTGGATGGTTTCCAAGCCACTGGCAAAGATGGAAATTGACTGTTCCTGTGGGGACGGACACTTGGGAGCCTGGAGCTGGTGGCACCACCGTGAATTCCTCCCTGAGGTGGGGGGTGATCAGGGGAGGCTGCCTCTCTGCTCCGGCCATCCCCGGATTGTCACGAGCGTTTGGACCTTGAGATGCTCCTGCTGAGGCTTTCACAACCTGCGTCTTGTGATTTTGGCCAGTACAAGTAATGCCACATGGGAGTCTTAAAACTGTGCTGCCTGGGGAGGAGGGGGAGGCAGAGCTCAGCCTGCCAGCTCTGTGTGTAACTGTGCTATTCAATGGATTAAAAAAAAATAATAAAATAAACAGTGGTGCTCTTACCTCAGGCTATCCATTAGGAGTGTGATTTAGTGCAGGGAGGGCTATAAAGGCAGTTGATAAATCTTTCGTGCAGCACAAACAAAATCTCTTATGGGGGAGAAAGGGCCCCGGATAATGGGGGAAAGGGGGAACAGCCCTTGCCCCCTCATCTAATTAGGCTGTGCAGGAGAAGTTAATATAAAATAATAGATCTGGAAAGCCCAAATCTTCACAATCCTAGGAAGGACTTCATCCCCTCAAATTATGAGGCTAAGACCTCATTCAACAATGCTTTGAAGGAGATCAACTGGCAGCGCTGTTCACGGCGGCGAAGGGCTTGGGCTCCGGCTCTGTGTGATTATGGTACCTTCTGAAGAGCTCGCTCCTATTCCCCTTGAATGCTGCTATTTTTATCCTCCTTAAATTCTAGAGGGTATTTCCAAGTGGGAAGCAGAGCAGAGAACAGCAGATCTTAACTCTGCTCCACGTAACAATTTCTGTAAAAAGGAGGGAGAAACGTTTGAAATAGTGTATATCTATTTTTCCTACTGCCGGTGTGGCACCAAAGCCCCTGGAGGTGCCTGCAGCCCCTGGCACCTGGGGGGTGACAGGACACAGGGGGGCCTTTTCTCCCATGGGGTTTACAGGCTCCTGGAGCTGCAAGTACCCGGGGACATCTCTGGGGGGTGGCAGGGGGAAAGCGGGGGTCTCTGCTTGACACTCCCCCAAGCCCAGGAGACCCCCTCTTGTCTCACCCTTCCTAGTGCCCCACTCCCCTTTGCCAGCAGTGGGGAGCGCTTTGATCCTTTCCCCATATGGGAGTCAGAAGTGCAGAGGGACTTAATTAAGCGCAATTACCTCACCTGCCGTGGCCAGAGCTGCGTAGTTGGCATAAGGTCAAATAGGGACCGGGATCCGTGAGTCCCGGTTTTGGTTTGTGAACCTGGCCATGCAGGTTTGGATGCTTAACAGGGCTTTTATCTTGGGCTTACTCCCTTCTGCAGCCTCAGCTTTTACTTCTGTCCATGCCCAGGTTCTCCGAAGCTGCCAAGCACGGTACTGGCATATACAGCTTAGTCTTGTGCCGGGCAGAAGCGTCCTGCTTCACTTGAACATGAAATATAAATCAGAGATCAAGTGAATTATTGTGCCACGCTGCTGCTCGGGCAATAGGGAGTCTTTAAATCCATCAGCCCCCAAATAAATAAATAAACGTGCAGCAGACATGCTGGAGCGCGTGTCTGATTCCTATCACGGGCAGTAATTCAAGTCAGATGCTCGCAGTTTCTCTGCAGCCCGGTCTGCATTACCTGGGCTGCTGATGCGCGTGAGACAGAAAGCAAAATTTTTTTCTGAGCTTTCGTTATTGTTGCCAAAGAAACCACTTCATTTGGTTGCCACGTGTGCAGCAAATCTGGTTCAATCCATCTGGATGCGGAGGGCTGAAGGAAAAGGGCTTTGGGGATGGAAGTGTGCAGAGTGCGGCCACCTCGGTGCCCGTGACGCTGGCCGTGGGCACGGGGATGGGAGCTGGAGGAGGAAGAGTGGGTGCTGCTCCTTGACGGGTCCCGGTTGGCTTTACATGTTTGACCTGCATGAGCATCCTCGTGGCAGCGTGGACACCTGGGTGAACCGAGGCCGACGGAGCTCCTCATCCCTTGGAGACCCTCCAGACATCACCCGGGGGAGCAGCACCGCCGGCTGCCAGAGCCTGCCTGGAAGAGCCCTCCAGCCTCCGGCGCTTAAAAGATTTTCCTAGTTTTCCTTTCAGCCCATGCTGGTGTTTGAAGTATTTGATCTTTCCAGGCTGCCACCTCCCTCCCGCAGTCGCGGGGCTCTGGAGCGCAGCATCTGCTGGGCACCATCCTGCTCCCTCCCGGGCTGGCAGCGGCTGAGCGCGCCCTCCGTGCAGAGCAGCCCGGGGCAGGGAAGGGGTCTGCTGCTCTGGGATACTGTCCCAGTTGCTGCCCAGCCCTGGGGATGGCTCCAACACCAATGGATTTGGGCAGCCGAGGGGACAGGGGTGACATGAGCTGCGCCAGCCAGGGAGAGCAGCGGCTGTGTGACCGGCCGTGCTGCCCTGGGTGGGTGGCACTGGGGGTTTAGTCCCTTTTCCAGGGCAGCTCTGGTCACTTGCAGGTGGGCCTGTGTCCCTCTCACCAGTCCCTAAGGCTGGAGGTGCACGGCATATTTGGATTTCACTAGCGCTTTCCTTGGAGCTGTGGTGCTCTGCCCTTGTGCGTGTCTGTGGATGTTGGTGCTTTATAAAGGTAAACGAGCCCTGACGCTGACACGCGGCTGCCGGCACGGCGGGGCTTTCCTCTGCGCCGCTTCTTCTGTCCTGAACAGACCCGGCAGCATCATTCCAAGATGATCTTATTTCACTGACTCAGGTCCTCCTCTTCTTTGAGTTACTTCAGGAGCGTGTTGAGACTGAACCTTGGACCGGTGAAGCTGATGTTTTCCCTGACATCTTGCAATAGAAGATAAAGCAGTTGCGACACTGGGGATCCAGCCTGGGTCTCCAAAGCTTTAGCCCTGGGGGACAGCTGAACTGATGCACCAGTAAGTTTTTTTTTCTAAAACTCCATGTAGGACTCCAAAATAATAAAGATCAATCAGTTAAATGTACTCAGCCCATAATGCCGTGTCCTTCTGAGTTAACGCAATCTATACAACAAGCCGGTATGCTGATACACTTAGTCAGGCTGGATGTACACGTTGTTTACCCAGGCAGACCGTAGCAGGTCCACCTCTCAGGCCTGCACACCATTTTGGCACGTTCCTCCTCCAGCAGTGCATCCCAGCCCTGGACGGCGGCGTAAATCCTTCTTTGCAAATCATTGACCCAATAGGTCATAAAAGTTCCTTTATGGTCTGTCAAGACAAGCTAGGTTCTTTACGTGCACCCTAAGTCAGCACAGTAAAACTTTTATGATGTTTTTAATAACAAGAGCTACTGCACATGAACAGCAACTAATTTTTAAAGCCTTGGTATTTCAGCTGAGATGGGTTTTCCCCCCTCTCTATGTTGGAAAAACACTTAGGTCAGTGCTTTCAGAAGTAGTGCCTGGAGCTAACTCCTTTGCCCTGTGGTGGTCTGACTTCTGCAAATACTGAGCATCCCCTGAAAGGAACTTCTGAAAACCGGGCTGCTTTTCCGCTAGCATCTGCACAAATGGAGAAGTTGAACTCCAGGTTCATATTTTTAAAATGTTTGGACCTTAAGCTGTGCTGTGACGTTATGGCTTTAAGAAAATGAAATTCTTGTTCAGTTGCAAAATCTTCCTATTTAAGACAATTAAATAGGGCATATTTTTTTAGTGACACAAGTGGTGTAACATGACATAAAAAGCCTTCCCTGTCCGAGGACTCGGGCACCGAAGTGAGTTCAGGCTGCCAAAGCTGCCGCGGTGTGGCCGAGCTGCGACGCTGCCCGGGTGCGCTCCCAGCCCGGCGCCGGGATGCAGGAGCACATCATCGCCGGTTTGCGCCGGGCGGAGGGGGCTCTGCACCTCCGCTCGTTTGTGCCAACTCGTTAAGATGCTGTAACTTAATCTCAGGTCTAAGCCTCCAATTTAACGCTCTTGGCTCATCCTCTCCTAACCCGCAGGGACCCCGTTGCAGGTCTGGAGCCTCCACCCCCGGGCTGTACCTTCTGGCTGCCTTCTGAGTGTTGAGCCGAAGTAACGTGCCATAAAGAAACTCTTCCAGCGCGCTTCTGGCTCCGCTTTCCCAGCCTTGCCTTGGGCTGCCAAGCGGAAAAGGGGAATAATGAGGAGTTGAAAGCAATATGGCAAGATCTGAGTTACCCTCCAAGGGAACTGCCTCCTCTGCCTGTCCCCATGGCCCTGCCTAACCCCCTGCTGTCACCAGCAAACCCAGCTGGTTGCGTGGGCATCCTTCTGACATTCCAACTTTGGCTCCAGCCCTCTGCCAAGAAGCAAGGAGGCACAACGAGCCCCTCCGGGTGCCCTCGGTAAGCAGCACATCCCTAATCCCGGCTGCTGCCAGACACGAGGTTTTAATGCGGTGACATCCGAAGGGAGCGGGGTGAGGGATGTGGAGGGGCCACATGCTATCCCGGGGATGCCTTCATTCTGGAATTAACAGTGTTTATTCAGGAGTCTCCAGTCTACCGATTGCTACAGCCATGATTTTGGTCCTCCGAGGTGGCTGCTGCAGCCGTGCGTGCCAGCGTCCCCCTCTGCCCGACCGCGGGCCGCTGGGGACCACACAACGGGGGTAACTTTTCCCTCTGCTCTGGGAAATGTGCTGCTTTACCACTTCCTTCAGCTGCTGTGTGTGTGGGTCCAGTCTGGGCAGAGACAATGGGATTTGCTGACCTGGACAAGGGAATTGGGTATTTTTGGTGGTGGTGAATTTTGTTTGTTTTTTTTTTTTTCTAGGAAAATGACATTCTTCTCTGAGCTCTGCCAGGTCTGACCTGTCCTGGCTTTGCATCTGACCTGGGCAGTCCTCAGATGAGGTGTGATGGATGCTGCCTCCATGCCCTTTAATTACCCAGTGGGAATGACTGTGCCCTAAATTCACACGGCAGCAGCCAGGGGTTGTTACTTTTCTCACCTGCAATGGAGCCTCAGCCACTTAATCGCTTCCCTTTGCTCACATGCACCCAGTTAGAGTCTTTGCCCATTTGGGCTTTGGCTTGCTTGGAGCTGTACTGCCCCATGGCCCCAGTCTGGGGGTCCACTCGTGTCCCCTGACCCCAGCCGGTGGCAGGGACCTGGGGTCCATGGTCCCGTGCAAGCCTGGGTCCCTGCTCGCTGGAGCTTTCAGCCGTGAGCGTTATTCGTGCATGAAGAGCAGATCAGCTTTAGGCACAAGGGTGTGAATCGATCCTGGGACAGTCAGCACCGATTTTCCAGCAGCAGGGAGCAGAAGGCGAGAGGGGCCCTGCTGTTCGGGTTTGATTTAGAGCAAAGTTGCCACATTTTCACAGATAAGCTGGTTGGGGTTTGCTTTTTTTTTTTTTTTAAAAAAAAATATATAAATAATCCTCCTTTCAAGAAACATGCGGACGTGCAGGAGGGAAATACTTCCTCTCCAGGGCCTGACCCGGACGAAGGAGGTGGGGCATCGCGGGGGAGGTGGGTGCTACATTACAGCCAAACCCAGGACCTGGGGCTCTGGGATGGAGACGATGCTGCTGGTCCCGGTCCCGGCTATGGGGGGGGACACACTGCCGGGCTCCTGTCTGGGTACCGTGGGGCTTCCTGGGAGAGAGGTTGTGGGGCTGGAGCCAGCGGAGCCGCTCCAGTTCCGTGCAGGATTTGGCCTTCTTCCCCGCCGCGGGAACGGCGCTGATGCTGGAGCGGTGGCGCAGCAAAGGCTGCGAAAGCTCAGGGGAGCTGCAGGGAGGAACTGTTGCTGTCGATCTGTTAATTAAGATTAATGTGCTAGCTGATAAGGATGACTCTGCGCCAATTGCTATTATAAGCCAGGATCCTGCAAGGCAGCGAGCGGCACATTCCTCCTTCCTCAGCAGTTGGAGGCCTCTCGCTCAGCCCGAGGTCTGGAGCACGAAGCGAGGTGCCGCGCAGCTCCCCCAAACGCTTTAGTGCCGCGTGGGCACGCTTGCTCGCTGGTGGGATGCTCGAGAGCTTGCTCTTGCGCTGCCTTGGCAAAGGAGCACGTTTTAGCTGTTCAGATGGTGTTAAGGCAGCGCTTTGCATCCTCTCCCAGGCACCGGTGTCAGAATTTCTCCACCCAAAAAGTGCACGAAATGAGGTACGTTGTTTAAAAATATACATGTTTAAAAACACGTGTGTATCGATTTTTCCTGCCCTCGCAGCTGGGGTCTCTGAGGACGCTGGATGTGCCCGGTACGGTGAGATGCGGTGAATTAGGAGTTGATTTGCCTTTGCCCCAAGCATCGGCGCGTGGTCTCAGAGCTGAGGCTGCTCGCTGCAGTGCCACGGCCACTGCCGGCCACTCAGGCCTGGACACTGCCCCAGCCCAGGAGGAACCTGTTGAATCGGCGTCTCCGCAGTCCCCAGGGGAACGGAAAGCACCAGTGCTGCCACTGAAACCAGGCGCACCGCTTGCACACCTGCGGGGAGGCACGTGCCCAAGGCTTCGGTGCATCGCAGCTTGCCAAGGAGATCATTTTAATGTCCTTTACCCACTCCTCTGCCTTAACCGCCTTCTTTCTTCTGTGTGGTTCCAGTGTCTGGTACCAGCTGGATTCCAGGGTGAAGTTTTGTGCGGTCTCCGGCCAGGCTGATCTAAAGCAGGCGTGTTTATCAAAGCCTCAAAGTTCAATTTTTTTGGATAGTCTCATTTTATTAGCAAAAGGTAGAATTCAAAGGAGCACTCCCCCGAATCCCAGCTGGAATCCTCCTGGTTCCGTCCCCTCCTGCCTTTTCCTCTTCCAACCCTGACCGTTCCTGCAGCTGCTTTAATTTCCCTGCTGTTCTCGGCAAAGGCCTCTGGCACCAGCCCTAATGAGTAAGTGCTAATTAACCTGTCGCATCTCCCAGTGCCTGCTGGCAGTGTGGGGGACAGGGACGGTGGCCATCCAGCCACGCTGCTGTGAGATGCAGCGCTGCTGTGAGATGCAGCACTGCTGCAGCCACTTGAGGACGACTGGCTGTTTGGGGAAAGGCATCACAACAGCCCATCTCAGGTCGCGGGTGGCATCTGCTGTTGGGCAGAAGAAAGATTTTGTTCAAATAACGCTGCTTGGAGGGGAGGAAAAGCCATTTTCCCTGCCAGAAAAGCAATTCACCTTACATCAAAGGTGGAGGTTCATTTTTTCTTTTTCTAACTTAGCAGTGGCATCTGATTTTTGGAGCCTCTCTTGTTGCTTATTCTGTTTCTCCTTGTGGGTGCTGCTCGATGACCCCGCCAGCATCCCCATCCTGAGCACCATCAGTTTCAAAGTTGAGCCAAAGTCGTCTTGACCTGAGAGGCTGGAGTCATATTTGGCACAAATATGCACAAGTCCCATATGCAGAATTAGATAACCTTATCGCCGCATCCTGCACAGATCAGTAACTCGCTATGACTGTCAGCTCCTTTCAGCCAGCCGTAATTGCCTAGCAACGTTGCATCGTCTCTTTGGATGCAGCCTAATTCGGTTTCTGGTCATCCAGAACAAAACCTCATGTAGGCATCTGGCAAACGGAGCGACGGACCGGCCGTGCTGGACTGCTGGAGCATCAGGCACGATGATTATTTCCGCAAAATCCATGCTCGTGGCAGATTTTTGAGGTCTTTATGATGAGCCTGAGGATAAAATTCAGGCGAGCGGGCTCTGCAGCATCCTGTCTGCCCGCCCTGCCCAGCGCCGGGTACCGCCTTCCCCGGGCTGCGGCTGAGCGCTCGAAGGAATACCCTGGGGTGTAGGTGGGGGTGCCTGGCCTCGCGCATCCCAGCTGAGACTCCGACATGATGGATCCACAGTCGTGCGGGGATGGGGACCCCACGTGCAACCCGCAGCACGCGCACAGCCAGTCCCTCCTCCGCCCCTCTTGCTTTCATCCCTGTTTTCTGGCAAAAGGCATGTGAAGACGGTTGTGATGGCAGCAAAAGGAAAAGAGAGGAGTGAGAAAAGGCGTGATATTTCTCTAGCCCATGGAAGCAAAATTTCCAGCTCAAAAACTGGAAAAAAATGGCATTTTTTTCACTGCCAGTATACTCTTTTGCAATCGCAACAGTGAAAGGATTTTAGCCGTATCTGCTCTTATGTCTATAGGTGACTAACAGTGCTGCCCAATAACGTGCTTGGCATTGGGAGCTGATGTAGTGGAAAGTTTGAGTACTGCTGTCTTTTAGTGCTGAGCTTTGACTTGGCAGGATAGGTTATGAAACCTTATTTCTGGCATTTGCTAACTGGTGAACATTTGGCTTCGGTATCCGAATACTGGTCTTCACCCGTGCTTCCCGTGCAAACCCTACACAGGCAAAGCAGTAAGTCTTTTTGAAACAAATTAAATGCTGATGCTCATTTAGAAAGGATTTATAGGAGGTGGCGTGCAGCTCAAGCTGGCAAGGGAGGAACAGAAAACGGAGCGTGAGGCATGGATGGGTGCAGGACCCGGGGCTGTAGTTTGCTGTAGTGTCACTGCTGTACCCCACGCGGCAGCTCCCGCAGCTGGAGGGCAGCTCGGAGCCCGCACCCCGCGGCGGCTGCGGGAAACCGGCTGTCTCATCCTGCAGGTCACAGTGTTGCTCTTAAAGATGCTCAGCATCGCCCAGGTCCCCGGGGATGGGCTGGAGTTAAGTGTGTTCAGCGCCTTCAAGTGCTCAGGATAGGGATGTTAAAATTTAAATATAAGTGATTTCCATGCGGATGGATGAGAGCCCTTTACTGCTGCCATTTAACTCACTGGCTCCCGCCAGGGATGGTTCTGCCACAGACATGGCTCCCAATCCCGAAATCTTCCCAGAGGTGTCCAAGTCCCAGCCTTGGAGCACAGCCCTCCCACCCAGCGCCGGCTGCAGATCTGAATTTACATCCGGAGCCAGACCCAAAGTTTCGGGGTGCAGTGACTGAGGGCTTTCCTTTGGGCTCATCCCAAACTGAAACCTTCAACAGCAGTTTCTCCAGCCAGCGCTGGAGGTCTGGAGAGCTTTGTGCCATCCCCTCTGCCCGAGCTCTCCCATCCCCTCTGTGCAGTGGCTCCAGGTCCGATCCAGCACACGTGGAAACCTCCGGCACCGGCTCGTTCTCCGGAGCTCTGCAAGGGAGGGCTTTTCTCCCAGGGGAGCAGGGATGGGCCAGATCCTTACCCCCCGAGCGCTGCACATGGGGGCACTTTGTTCTCTTGGCACCTGGGTTTTACCCTGCCCTGGCTGCGCACAGCGGGTTTCGGAGAACAACGGGCCGGTTTCAGACCTCGCCGTTCCAACCTCGCGTTCAAGAATTACTACTACTATTATTTCCAAGGAAACAGGGACTCACGCTCGTATCTTTTATGTGATTTCTCACATCCGGAGGTTTTCACGTGACTTTGCTGCCTATTTTTAGCTCCTCAAACATCTCTGCCAGGATGAAAGCTTTAAAGAAAACCCACCCTCGAAACAGATGAAACGGGCATGTGCTTTAATGGTAAATTTGTGACTGCGACCCCCCGAATCCCTACGTTCCAGCAGCCGGGGGAAAGCGAGCACAAACCCAAGGCTGCAGTTAACCGTTTCCTTGTTTGCTGTTACACCCGCCTCCTCCCAACAGCGAAGACTTGTTGTAAAACAGAACTGTTTCAAGAACTGGATCCACCTACAAGTCATTTAAAAGCCTCCTACCTCAATTTTGCAGGTAAAATGTTAGTCTAGCAGGAATTGAGAGGAGGGATTTCCCCCTCCATCTGCTCCTTGGCTGGTTTGTGGGAGGAAAAAAATCCACCCTGGCTGTTTTCCCTTGCACCGCGCACCTCGGGGTGAGGTGGGTGAGGATGGGACCCGTCCTGTCCTCGTGGGCTCGGGGTGGCTGTGGGCTCTGGCTTGGTCCTGCCCTGCCTGGTCTGTGCCGGCACGTGGGATGCAAAATGTGGCACCTCTGCTGGATGCCTCACAGAAAGTGGGCTCAACCTGGTGGTCCACACCCCCAGAACCTGCCTCGCCACGGGATCCTGCCAAAATGGAAATGGTTCCTCCCCGACGCTGCCAAGCCAAACCCATGGCCTCTGATGGGCCCGCTCAGCATGGCGAGCCACCCGACTGCCACCGTTCCAAACCGCCTGCACCAAACACTGTGCATCAAAAGCTGAACCCTTATACAATTCCTGAAAGCCCTCCAAGCAATGCCATCGCCACGTGCGCACTTCCATGTGGGATGCCGTGGAGTGGGTGGGATGCATCCCACCAGTGGGCAGGGAGGCAGGGGGAAGGGGTGGGTGGGGAAGGGCAGCACATGGCCCTCTCTTTCCCTTCGCTCCTGTCCTCTGCGTTTGGTTTTTAGGGTGAACCGCAACAGCCGTAAGACAGGGCTGACCCAAACGGCTTACTGATGCTGGAATAAACTGGACTCACAGGGTTTGTGCGGCTCCAGTTGTGAATCATTAGAGGAAAACACTGCTGGGGGGGAGGGGGAATGGCTGCGCTCAGAGATCCCATATTAATCCACCACAAATCAAACGCCGCACACAGCAGGCAAGGGGAGATGGGGAGGGAAAACTCGGCTGCGAGAACAAAGGTACGGTGCCAGCCCCGGGAAGCTGTGAGGTGTGAGAGACCCAGCGAAGCCAGGAGAAGCCGGGTCTGCCCGCTCGGGGCTGACTCCGCACCGCCCCACGGAGCGGAGCTCATCGAAGGTGGGTGAGATGAGGCTCAGCTCTGGAAAGAGCCCTGCAGCCATGCTGGCAGCTCCAGAGCTGGCCCTTGCTGGGGTGATGGGGAGATACCCCTGCTGAAAGGCCCACAGGAGGTGGTGGTGGGCACGGCCATGTCCCACCGGGAGTCACCCCATGGGGGTCCCACTCCAGGGGTGCGGGTCTGGCAGGGTTTGTGCTGTCCCCCCGCTACCCTGGGTTTGCTGCTGAGCCATCGGGGCCAGGCGAGTACACCTCCCATTGGGTCTTTATTTATTTTGCAGTGTTTCAAGGTCAGGTGCCTTCTGGCAATTCTCTTGTAATCAATGATTTAAATAAGATAAGTCGCAAATCAGCGATGGTGCCAACAGAGCTCACTCCTAACCCCAGGTCCTTCCCACCACGGTGCTGAGGACTCAGGGGTGCACATCCACGGAGCGGCCAAGGGGATGGCTGAGCCAAAACTGCCGGGAGGGAAGGACCATGGAGGAAGAAAACAACTTTTACTCGTTAACAGCTATCAGAGAGCACAAGTGTTTTGTGCCTGTGTGCCCCGCGGTCTGTCCTTCTGTACAAGCAATAGGCTGTCACCCAGAAAACTGACTTCTCCCTGAATTAATGATGGAGTGGTGGTGTCCTCGTTGAAGGTGGCATCCAATCTGGGGCTAGACAAAACCGTTCTCTTCTTGTGTAAGAGGGGAAATCGAGGCAGAGAGGTAAAATGGTAACAGGTTACATCCATACTTCAGGAATTTTGCTATACAGCTCAGATGAAGTTTCTCTGAATGGCTCTTTTTACCTACCTCCTGCCAATGTTTTTGGGCATTACCGTCGTGAGGAGCAAGCAGGTAAGGAGCACCTGGGAAAGCCACCATCAAGGCCTCCAGCAGAGTCCCAGCAGCGTGTTTCGCTGCAGCCCCATTGCCGCTGAGGAGGAGAAAGCCAAGCCGGAGCGCTCCTGTCTGCTCCTCTCTCTGCAGAGCACAAACCTCCAAGTGGAAACTTATTTCTTCCCCAGTCTCTGTATTTGAAAAAACAGCCGTAAATCACAGATAGTTGTATCCAACTATTAGAGCAAGAGGAAAAATGGATTGCGTTTTCACAAACTTTCATTTCCATTTTTGTCTAAATTTCAGCATTGTTAACACTCGCTGAGCTGCCTTATCAATTATAGCTGTTTCTAGCGCGGGCATTTCAGTAATTGGCATCAAAATGTCAGGACAGTTTACCTGGAGCTTCCTGGGTACGGAAACCTTAACAATGCCTCTCACTGATTACAAGCTACAGTAATTAGCGATCAGCCTAGTCCCACCCTCACAGCCACAGCTGCAAAACCCCTGTGGGTACCACATTGGAAGCAGGCGATGGGCGAAGCCCCAGCTCGGGTCCTCCCTCCCGGGAGATGATGGGCCACTGAGCAGCAGTCCAACCCTCCCCATTAACCCGGAGCTACACAAAGGTGGTGCACCCCCTCGATAAGCGCCGCTCTGAAGATGGTAAATTTATCCTGGATGAGTCAGGGCTAAATTTCTTCTCCTTCCCCAAGCTCACCTTGCAGCACACAGCCTGTGGCTTTTCTCTGGCTCTGCCCGCCTGTTTTCTGCCCCTGGCTTTAAGGTCAGAGCTGTGGGGCCGTCCGAGCTCCCGAGGTGATGGTGGGAGCCCGTTCCTGGTGATGGAGAGGGAGGCACGGAGGTGTTCAGCACTCTGGGAGGCAGGGAGGATGGGGCTGCTGGAGGGATGAGCTGAGAGCTGGAACAAGCTGCTGCTGGACGAGCAATTGGGGCTCTGCTCCAGCAGCGGGAGGTGAAGAATTTATAGGTCCTCTCGGTATTTGGTTTTCTTTTAAACACTGGTCTCCAGGGCAGAGGCTCTTTTGTCAGGCAGCTCTGCAGAAAGCATTAAAATCTGTGGCGGAGCAAGGTTTAGACCTGCCTGTCTTCAGCATCTCATTAACAGGGCTGCAATTAAGGGCTGTCATTAGACATGGTCCGGGCAGGTCTCTGCTGAGCGTTGCCTCTGTTGAATTGCCTTTCTGTTCGGGTAGTCAGGATGAGGAGAGACCTCTGCCTTCATCTTGGGGGTCTCCTTGTGGCACCCACCGCTCCGTGTCCCTGCTCTAGGGCCAGTCCCTTGCAGGGCAGGGGCAGCTCTAAGCAGATTTATTTACCTTTCCATGCTAAAGCTACAAAGCTGTGGAGACCCCGTGGCCCCATGTCACACGCTCCCCCGCCAAAGGTACAGAGCTAATTGAGACATGACAGCCTGCAAAAGCAAACTGCTCCTCGGCGCCCGTCGGAGAAAGTGGAGCTGATTAACAGACGCCAAACCTGTCACTTTGAGAAGCTCCTGGAGGAACATCACGAGGGAGTGAAGGTTCATCACAGCCACAGCTTCACTGGGCTGGGTGCTCCCACGCGCAAAGAGGGAATTTGGGCAAATACCTGACAAAGCCCCGGACTTCTTGGTGGCCAGGTGCTTGGGAGGTGTGGGATGACTGGTTCCTGGGAGAAGCCTCTGTTGGGCACCAAAGGGTTGGAGGGGCATCAGCTGAAGTGGGCAGGCAATTTGGGACAACTGTCAGGTGATTTGGGAGGGAAAGATGAGTGGATGATGGGAGAGCAATCCTGAATGCCAAGAGAAATGGTGAACTTCTCGTGTCTCGGGTAAATTAAAACTGAACAAGAAGAAATGCCTGGCTGAGCTGGTTGAAGTGTGTGTCCCTTAACAGGGCTGCGTAAGAGCCTGCTTCTCCCTTCAGGAGAATAAACGCATAAAAAAAAAGAAACCAATGCAAAGCTCCCAATGTTTTGAGATGAAGTAAGGTTATAATTCTTCAAAAGGCATCTGATCCACAGGGAAATGTGCAGAGGGACCCTGTGCCAGCTGCCCTTTCCCATCGGGTACCAGCCAGCGAGCACAGCAGCTACCCAGCGCGTGCTGGTGCCGTGCCAGCAGCGTGCTATCAGGGTGACATCCCGAAGATAAATGAGTGCTATTATTGCCTTCATTCTCGGCAGTCCCCCGGGGCCCCTGCGCAGCTCCGGCAGCTGCTGCAGCCCCAGCAGCGCGGTGGCCGAGGTGCGCGGGGCTTCTCGCAGCACTCCTGCGTGGCTCTGCCTGTTTGTGCAGGTGGTGCTCACAAGGGCTCTTAAACCTGATCTTGCTCTTAAAACCTGTACCTACGCTTTGGGAGAGTGCGGAGACTACTGCATGAAGTCCCTACCAAGAGTAAGCCTGATGCCATCGTCTCCTGGGTTGGGAGATGGCATCTTCTGTGGCTGGACCTTCTGGAGGTGTTTTGTGTGGCACCTCCCTTGCTGGGTGTGCAGTGGATGGGCTAATCCAGCTCCTACTTAAATTTTACAGTTGGGAGAGCAGATTGGTAGCAAAATACCATGGCATGCTGCAGCGCTGTGTACTGCGGCCGTGAGAAACATATCTGATGCTCTGGTTTTCCCCCTGTTATTTGCCTCCATCCCCCACCTCATCTTTCCTTCTGCAGGGGAGGGGAGAGCTGTGCCCCACAACAATTTTTCTCGCCCACTGGAATAAGAAAGCAGTTAAACCGGCTCCTGGCACTGTGCTCCCTGCAAGGGGTGTACGAACAGAAGATGTGTTGTGGCCTGGCTCTTCTCAGAGGTGCCCATGGGAGTGCTGCCCGCTGTCTGCTGCTCTGTGCCGCGTGCGAGGGTCGGGCTCCCGGCTGCACCCTCCCCGCGGCAGCAAGCTCTGCGTTTTACTGTCTGGCACTGACTGCTGTGCTTTCCTCATTGCTGGCCACTGAAAGATGGGTCACTGAATGCAAAACCCTGTGCACAGCCCCCTAACTGCCTCGTCTGCAAGAAACGGCGAAAGGCACGGGGGAGTTTGGGCTTGTTACCTTCAGCAGGGGTGGAAAACGGCTTTGGGCTTAAATCATCCCTATCATCATCAGGTTTCATAAACACCTAGTTATGCCTACAACTAATGTGGGTTAATTTGTGCAGGACAAATCCTTTATGAAGTTAGGTGCTGCCTTACCTTCCTAGAAATCGAGATGCTTTCTGCACAAACGTGGGTGCCGAAATCCCGACTTTCAGGTCCCTCCCCACCCCCCCAGAGACCCGGCGACAGGTTTGTACGCCTCCCTGCTGTTTAGTTCGAACTGACGGGAGCGTGTAGGTGCGCTGGGGTTGGTCTGTCTGCCAGGCAGCCCTGTCCCCGAGCTGCCACTCTCACGTGGCTGTGATGCCAACCGCTGCCCGGCTCAGCGGGCGGCAAAGGCTGCTCCCGCGGGAGCCCCGGGGATGGCACGAGCAGCCGGGGTTTGGAGCCAGCACCCCGTTCAGCTGCCAGCCGGGGGCACGGGGCTCGGCTCCCCACCCCTGGGGCCAGCCCCACATCTGGGGGATGCTGAGAGCTCAGAGACCTATCGAGTGATCTGAGCCGTTTAATTCTATTACTCACAAGCTCTGAATAGCTGCTTTAGGCACCCTTGACCTTCTGCTGCAGAACAGATCAAAGCAAATCTTTCTGTAGTGATACACTTTATCTGATTCAAAGGGGAAGCATCCAATGAAGTGCTTGTTTTGAAAACATTATTTTACGTTGTGCCCTATTAAATTGTTGACATGTTGCCCTCTGGCTATTTGGCATTAGTTATACTCAAACGCTATCTACAGCCTTAATCTAATTTCGCCTTTCCTCATCTTTATTCCTTGATCTTCATATTACAATGTTTAACAAATCTGTTCAAGGCTGAAATTGTTTCAAGACGGAGTTTGATAAGCCGGTGGAGGGGACCACAGAGCCGTGCAGAATAGTGTCTTGGGTCCCAAGTGCTGGAATTCAGAGAGGCGTGGGGACATCTGGTTTATCTGAACTTTGCTCCTTCCCTCTGTGGATTCAGGATTCCCCTGGTCATGGACTGCACCAGGAGGGGTTTGGGGTTTTTGTACCATTGGATATTTGACCTTTGGGGTTGGTTTGTTTTCATGCTCCCTCCCTTTGAGGAGTGGCAGAGGGGGTGCAGTGAGGGTGGGTGATCACCAACTGGGGCACAGAGCCCTGCGGGTGCAGTGGGGTGGGCAGGGACAGCCCCGTCCCCATCCTGGGTCTGCCTGGGTGGTGTTCCTTCATGAACGGTTGATTTGTTTGCTCTTCTCCATAGCTTGTGCTACAGTCCTTCTTGCTGCATCACCTGCGTGTTTCAACAACTCCCGTGGTGTTTCAGGGTCTGGGGTTGTTGTTGGTGCTCTTCATCCCTTCTGAGTCCTCCCAGTCCTATGCTTCACTGATATTTTGCTGGGCTGCTTCTGGAGGAACCATTTCTTCAGCAGGGACTGGAGCCCAATTCCCATCTTGTTTGGTGTAAATCCATCAAACCATCAGCAGGGAGAAAGAAGTTTCGGTGCCTTCCAGCCACCAACCCACCAGTCTGGAGGGAAGGCCTTTTGCTGCCACCCCGGAGGTTTTATGTCATGTATCANCATCAAACCATCAGCAGGTAGAAAGAAGTTTCGGTGCCTTCCAGCCACCAACCCACCAGTCTGGAGGGAAGGCCTTTTGCTGCCACCCCTCCACGCTGCTCCGTGCCTTGGAAGTTTTATGTCGTGTATCGAGTCCTATTTGTTCTGTGCTCCGTTGTGATAAGTCACAGGATTTGGTGGGGAATTCAGAAAGCACAAGGTCTGCAGTGCTGGAAGCGCACTCTCGCCCGCTCCCTCGCCGGATGCTCTCGCTCTTCGTTTGCGTTGCAACGGTGTCTAGATTGGAACCAGGTGAAAAAACGTGCTCGCTAAGCTCCCAGTGAAAAAAAAAAAAAGGTTTGATTTAAAAAGTGTTTCATTTTGAAAAGGGGAAGAAAGCCTAAACAATCAGCGTTGTTAAAATTTTCCATCACTATCTTTTTTTACGCAATATCAATTTTTTCCTGTTCTTACCAAAGCCTCAGCTTTCAGCTGCAATACGTGGCTCCTGGGAACCGGTTTTCGTTAGGAGAGCATGGAAAAGCTCCACAGAAGTGGACCAGAGGTTTACAAAATGGAAACTTGAAATCTTTTTCCAAGTTTGCAGTCCTTTCTGGTGGCGTTATAGCAGATCCCCTTTGTGCTGGTCCCTGCATGAGCAGAATGTGCCTCAACCAAGTCATCATCCCCAAAGAGCTGCAACCGATAGCATCTGCGCATGGAATTCTCCAAATGACAACCTGCTGACCCTGTCAGTCCCTTCGAGAGCTTTAGACAAGGATCCTAGCAATTTTCCAAAGAGGGAAATATATATTTATACTTTCTGTTGCTAGTGAACTGTCAAGTGAATAAAAAAATAATAGCCCCTGACAAGATAAGAAGACTCACGTTTTTGAAAAGTCTTTCGGTGATATGAAGAGCTGAATGAAACCCCAACAAACCGGACATGTTTAGCACCAGCTCATCTCTTTCTGACACACAAGCAATTGAAAATATGGATATAATTAAAAGGATTTGCAAAGCCAGCCTTACGCTACAGAGACTATGTTACATTATTTTTTAGTATATGTGCTATTGCACCAGGAATCCAAATAAATGTTCGCGGTTTATCTCTCTTCTGCCTCCAGTACATTGACTTTGGCTAAACAGCTATATTTATCAGTGCAGTGCTAGCTATAAAAATGAAAGAAACAAACTATAAAATGTACAGTGAAGCTGAGTATTCCTTTAGGTAAGTGAGTACATATACAGTTCATAATTCTGGGGATGAGGGTGGTATCCACCATTACTGTACATAAACAATACCGTTTACAGTTACGGTCCAGATTTACAAAGGTTTGTAAGACTCGAAAGCGATAGATAAGCATTTAGTAGGATTTGCAGAAAAGCCTAAGTGACATTCTCAGCTCCTCCTGACTTTCAATAGAAGTTGGGTACCTTTTGTAAGTCTTACTAAAGTAATACCTTCACGTCTAGAGGTCTAAATACATTTTGAAAATCTAACAGATTGCCCTGGTATCACATAAATCAAAACCTGATAGCCTGAAGGATGGGAAAAAATGTTTTCTAAGTGGGGAATTGGGACCCTGTCATTAAGGTAACAAATCTGCAAATATTTTTAATGTAAGGACATAAGAAAGTTTGTTTTATTGTATACCAAAAGCAAAGCGTAAGGATCTAAATCCCAAGAAAGGGCTATTAAACATGATGGTTTAGGTAGTCTCCAGCTCCACAGGTCTCTCTACAGAGTAGAGTGCCAGAAAGTGAAAAGGTTCTTTGCTCCTTACAGTCTCCCTAATTCTGTAATGGTCCATGGTGAAATGCTCTACCCCTCGGTTCTTGAAGTGCTGGTACCGGTTGTGTTTGAACATCGTTTGCTGTGGTCCGGCAGTTCCTCTACCTGCAGACTGGGAGCGTCCCCGTTATGGGCTTTGCTGGGGCCCATCCACATACCGGAGAGCGGAGCAGATTTCAGGCTCTTACGGGGCTGTGCAAGCAGCCAAATGCACGTTTTTTGGAAAGGAAAAAAAAAATTATAATAATTGTGGTAGAGGGCCTGGTTGATTTAGAAGTAAATCATAGGAAGCGAGAGCAGAGCGCAGCTCCTTACGTCTAGGTTTAAAACTAATTGATCGCTTTCCCTGAGCACACAGACCTGTCTTTATTTTGAGCCCGTAAAGAAAAGTTCCCTGCAAGTCACCGGAGACAAATAATCCTTCAGGAGTCACTGCTGACATGGAATTACATTTTCAGTCATTTTTCAGTTGTGTGCGTCTCCATCCTGTCACATTAGTTTGCTAACACTTCCAATGCAACAATGAGACAAACAGAGCATTGTGCGGGTCCAAGCCAAACATTCATCTCTGCTTGGCACCGGTTCAACAGGCCTGTCAAAACTCCTCGCGAGCTGGCCAAAGCTCATTAACGGTGGTTGGATGCATATTTAGCATGGAAAAGAGCTTTACCCGGGGCTCTGAGTAACGCGGGGACGGAGCAGGCAGGAAAGAGGAGGGATTGTAGGAAGCAGAGAGGGGGATGTACTCCTTGCAAAGTGTTTGTAGCTAATGTTGAAATAAGAGGAAAATGTAAATATCTATTGAGGGAATGTATTTCAAGGCGTTACTCGTACAGAATAGAAGCGAATTGCAAAATCCCTGGGCCCAAGGCCAACCTCAGATCTGTCTCAGAAGAGGCATCGATGTTATCGCTCCTCGATGTGCACGAACTTATAAGGTTGGTCTCCCTGGAACGGGAGCAGATCTGCTGACTCGAGCTTTCCTTCCCAGCCACTGCTCGGTGGGTTTGGAGAGGTTTGGCTGGACGCTCCTCTCCCTCCCACTGTCCTGGGGTCACCGAAGTCAACGGAAGGATCTGATTTTTGAGAGCCCAGCGCAAGCCCGTGTAAAGCACCCCGGGGCGCTGGCAGGAGGAGAGCTCAGCCCTCGGTGATCTGACGTACCTCTTACAGCCGGTAAATCCTTTCAGCAAGAGGAGGGAAGAGTGATTTAATTGCAGAGCCTAAACGTTTGTGTTGCTTTCTGGTGTTGAGTTGATGGCAAGGCAAGAATGATCAGGGTACGAGTGACACTTTCCAGCTCACCTGTGATATTCCCATGCCCTTGCTTCCTGGGCTGTCCAGTCTCAGTACGTCTCTGCAGCAGTCTTCTCCATCTTCAGGAATGGCGCTGATTTGCACAGGCAAATGGTCAAATATTAAAGAAATTTACCACCAAACATGTATACACAAGATAGAAGAAATCCCTTCCTATTTCATTTATTCATGCTTATATACCAGTGTCCCGGTAATTCTGAGTTTCCTAAATTCATGTCTAAAACTCCCAGCACTGTTCCAGTAATTATTCACTCTTGGACAAGGAACAATGAAAGACAAAACCCTATATGCTGCAGAAGAGCAAGAGGAAAACTATTGCTGCTAAAGAAAGATTTTGGTCTTTCTACACTGAGATGATTCAATGTGAAGGCAAATAATTAAGATGCTGGAATTGAGAAAACCTTGAAAAAAGGTGATGAAAGAAGCCATCCGTAGACTAATTAACAGACTGCTGGAAGCAAATGTTAACAATTAACTGATTGAGTATTTCAAGGTGTGGTTCATTTTAAGCCTACACTTCTGATTGCTTACTTACTTTAGCACTGGCATGCTTGCAAACAATTGCTCTGTTCATTCAGCTTGTCTTCTTTCCCCACCTCTTTTTGTTCTAAATGTAAGTTCTTGAAGGCCCTTTGAGGGGTTCCTTAAATTTACAACGATGTCCATCCTGATCTGTGCAAACAATTCAGGATCATCCAGAAATGTGCCAGGATCCGCCTTTGCTGAGTTGAGCAGCTACTGAGATCTCTTTGGAAGATGCTGGGAGGTTATTGCTGCTGGGCTGATTGTCATAACTGTCAATCAATTATCAACTCTTGAGCTTCTTGTGATTTTAAAATGGAAATTACTTATGCTTAAAAGTGTACAGAACTACCAGAACTGATTTGAGGTCTGTGAAAACTGAAGGAGTTCAATCTTCCTTATCTATCTAAGTAAAGAGCCTAATGAGCATATCTGGGGGCTTGGTAATCTCCTGGTGGATGGGAGGTGAAGCTGGTTGAAAGAGAAGACAATGGGGTTTGCGGAGCTCAGTGCTTCAAGTCTGTCTGGGAATGGGGATGTGGCTGCAGGGGAGCACAGTCAGGTGACGATGTGATTTTTGCCCCTGTGGACTCACACCAGAATGGAGTGTGGAGGAGACCTCCTGGAGGTCACCTAGTCGAACCCCCCTCAAGGCAGAACTTCAAACTTTGAAGCTCTAGTCTTGCAATCTTCCTCTTGTGAAGTCCCTTTTCTGCTGAGGGATAAGATCCCGTCTTGTTCCAGGCTTTGGGGAGTTAACAGGCTGTAAGGTTTTATTTCCACAAACCCGGAGACATGAGAGTTGAGAAGACATCCAGAGCAGGATTTGCCTTATCTCTCTGGCCTTTGGGTGACTTATTTTCTCACTATGGGTGAGCATTGTTTTCTTTGCGTGTAGTTACCTGACACACTTACCTGACACTTAATCACTGCTGGCCCGTGGCTGCTGTTTTGCTGGGTGTGCTCGACAAAAAGCACCTCGAGGGCAGCGGTATTTGGCAAGGGTAAAAACCCTGCTGAGCTCGGGTTTATGAAATGCTTTCTTGCCCCCACTTCTCAAGGGCTTATTATCGAAGGACTCCGGGCTCAATTAGACTGTAAAAGCTGCCTGACACTGTGATTTATGGGATCTTAAAAGCGAGTGCTGCTTATCGGCCGCCGAGCGTAGGAGGGGCCCTGTGCCTCAGCGCCGTGCCCGCGGGACGCAGCGTGGCTCCGCAGCCAGGGCGGCTTGGGAATTCGGCTGTGGGCATGGTCCAGGCACCCGAGGAGCGAGAGGGAGGGAGCGAGCAAGGATGCGACCGCTGATGGGTGGCACATGGTGCTGCTGCTGTTGGTCCATCCATCAGGGAAGGGTTTGCAGAGGTGCCCAGGTCCAGCGCGCCATGTTTTGGAGCTGAGGGTTGCTCCTCAGGACTATTCTCCCTTTGTAGTCATCAGGAGTTTCTTAATTTCTAAAGTCTCTGTGTTGTCTGGAGTGACTTGGAAAGCACAGCCCCGACACAAAATCACAATTCTGGTGTGTTTTCATTTTTCTCCAGCTGACAGAATGGTTGAAACGTGTCCCTTCTGGAAGCTGGCTGTTGAGATTAAAATCCGCTGAGAAACCGGCTTGATTTATTCTTTTTTTTTCCTGCAACATCTTCAGACCAATTACTTCTCTGAAATCACAGACGTCTCAGTTACTCCCTTCCAGCGTTTGCAGAAGCTGCAACCGGTGCTCGGTCGCAGGCGGTGCTGGGATACACGAGTCGCCGCTTGTCGGGAGCTGTGCCTGTCTTCCTGCCCGTCCCCGCTCTGCGGCTCGCTCCTCCGGATGGCCCTCTGCCTGCGTGGTCAGGGGGAGGTGACATTATTGCCAGCACTCCCGGCGTTTCCACTCCGGCTTCCCCACTCAGGACAGGGTTTCTCAGCCCGTGGGGAGGTGTTTGGCAGCTCTGTAGTTAGATGCTTTTGTGACAAACCTGCTCCTAACAGCTCCAGGTTCAAGGTTGCCTTTAAATGTATTATAAGCAAAATGGTTTCTTCATTTTTTTTTTTTCCTTGGGGTTTGAGCATCTCAGTGTGCTATGAAAGAAACGTCTTGTGACTAAATATGTTCTTCCACACTAGATGCCGTAGCGTGGAGCTGCTGGCTCCAGCACCACATCTGTTAAGAATCTAGTGATTATAGCTAACAGGCTTTTTCACCTTAAATGAGGTTTCTGTAAACTAATCTACATCTGCATAGTTTTGTTTGTGGTCCTCCAGGTGATGAGGGAAAATGTAGCTGCGAGGCTTTGATCTCCACTGCACCCTTATCCCAAACCACTGTTGAGCAGCCTAATTGTACAAGATGCAAAATAAAACCTCTGTTAAAGTAGCGCTTAGATTTTTAAGCAGACTTAGACTTGCAGTTAAAATAACAAAATATAAAGTATACCAAAAGGTAAGGTTCCAACTCTTAGCTTGATTGTGTTGCATATCCTGTGTATTTTTTATGATGTGAACCCTAATACACACATTTTACCAAAAAAACCCTGGGTTTAATATCGGGTTGCTTGTAAAAATGCATTCCACAGAACGTGAGCAACACGCGACCTGGCTGACGGGGGAGCGCTGGGCTGGCGGCTGCGGCGCTGAGCTGAGCTGAGCATCCCTGGCCCTGCACGGCCGCGTGTGGTGGACCTGACCCTTTCCATGCCTTGTGTGAGTTGGGGCTTCGGCAGCTCGTTTTAGGAAGCTCCTGGTCCCCACTGAGGTGGGACGCTCCCTCCTTCCAGCGCGCAGATTCACTTCTGCAGGCTTGATCCACAGATCCACATCTGTGTGCAGATGCTATCTTGCACCAACGCCTTCTTTCCATCCCTCTGCCTGCCTACAAAAATGCATCCGAGTTGGCTTTGTTTGGTTTTTCCAACCTCTTGTCTTCACCGTTTTGCAATTCTAAAGCGCTAAAACGCTACATAACACCGTGGTGTGTGACATAAAACCCTCGCCCCAAAGAATCTGAAATGTCTCCAAACCAGAGGGTTTAATCCAATAGTTTATAATCAAAGTACAGAGTTATTTTTCTATATGTGTACGGGGTTTTNTTTTTTTTTTTTTTTGGAAAGTAGGATAAAGGGAACCCCAGGTGGTAACTGAAGTTAGAGCATACTTGAGGAGCAGAAAGATGTGACCCCAGACGGATACAAAGGGAAGGGAACGCTGACAAGTGACAAAAGGAGAAAAAGTAGGTGATACTGGGGACAGTCTGATCACAGTGACTGTAGTGGACAGTGAGAGAATAGAACAATGAGATATAAAACAGCACAAGAGTAAAACTTTGCCTCTGGCCATAAGATTTGTATTTGGGAAAGGGAACAGCAATAAAAACTTTTTTTAAGAGTTACTATGAAACTTAAGAGTTTCTTAAAGTATATTACCTTGTCCTTCAAAGAGGCTGACTTGATTTTATTTTTATTTTTTAATAATGCAATAATCAATGATAGATTTAATCTCCATTCCGTTACAGATCCTTTTGCACAGTAACAACAGAGCGAAAATCTCTGGTGGTACATTAAGAAACGTAATTTGAACTCAAACCTGGATGGAGCGTGCTTTGTTCCAGAGCAAGCCAGATCATCTGCCCAGACCTTTCCCTGTTACACGCTGCGCATTCGACGAAGCCGTGTCTGAAAAGCCACAGCCTGCGAATATCATCCAGCCCTCTCGTTTGATTTAGCCCTACAATGAGTGCTAAGAAACTGCAGTGCCCGTAAATTAATTTTCAAAGCCTCTCCAACCTCTGAAGCCATCTGAAATGGGCTTTGCTGCCAGTGGGCACAGCTTGGCCAGTTCCTGGGGTGCCAAGGGGGTGCAGGTGCCCGGCAGGAGAGCGGGGTCAGACCATTGATTCGGCATGGCCAGAAAGCACCGCCGCAGGGTCCACCACGAGGGGTCCAGGGAGCCCTGCGTGACTTTAAAACGTGGTCTGTTTCTTCTTTGCTGGCTGCTCGCCTCCCCCTGCCCTCCTCCCCGCCAGTGGGGAACTGGACCCACTTCCATGCGCTGGAGCTGCTCTCACTGCTGCCCCGGGCATCATCCAAAACCTGAACTCAAGGTTTCTGCCCATGCAGGGGTCGCTCAGCAGGAGTGGGAATGGAGAGGCAGAGTCACCTCCTCCCTCGGCATGGGCTTAGTGGGACAGTGAGAGGAAAAAGTGCTCGCTGCTCTGAGGGCTGTCTCCAGGAGGCTTTTCTGAGGCAATTATCACAGGGGCATCTAACGGGCATGCCTGCTGGTGTGGAACATGCTATCTCCTCTGGAAGCAGAACATTTCCCTCTCCCGTGCTGTCTGACTTGCATCTCTCCAGGGTATTAAGATTAGCTCAAAAAGAAGTGTCTGTGAAGGAAAATTCAAGTGCAAAACTGCTTACTTGGTAAAATGCATGAAAGGCACAGGGGAGGGAGCGCATTTGTGGACCTGGAGCTTCTGACATACGACGATGCTAAAGCACATGTGTGTGATGTTTCTTCCACTGACATCTTAAAAGTGCAAAGTCAGCACAGGCCAGGATGCAGATAAGCGTGGGGCTTGCACGGGGGAAGCGTAGCTGGAAACCATATGGTCAATATAAAAGTGCGGGTGGATAACGTTGCAGGCAGGTACTTCTCCAGCAAAGTCCCCGTTCGCTTGGGGTTTCTCTGCTCAGCCCTCGGCGCGGGGACGGCTCCCAGGGCTGGGTGACAGGCGCCATCCAGCCTTGCCAGCCTGGGCTGAGCCGTCTCTGCCCTGTGACCAGGCTGCTTCTAGTGCTGCAGCATCTCGTTTAAACCTCACCTGGCTTAACTTCACATCAGAGCCGGGTGCTCTCAGTGTCTCGTATCAATGGCATTAGACACGGGGGTGATCCTCCTTCGGCGATGTGCCTACAGCACCTCTCACAAGGTCCTGAGCACCCGCTCCGGCACCACCCATATAATTGAGAATATTGCTGCTGTTTTCCAGGAGACATCCTTGATGCAGAGGTTGACAAGTCCCATTAAGTACCAAATGTTTTATTAATCACCAGAGTAAACTAACACATAAAACCTACAGAGCTTGTTGGCAGGAAGGCAAGTCACTCCTGCCCCAAGGCTGGGATAATTTATGCTCCTGCATTTTCCTGCAACTCTGCAAGATTTAAAATACTTTGGAAAAGGGCGTGTGTGTTTCCGTGTGCACGTGTGCGTGTGAACTCCAGGCCCAGGTTATTTGAGGTGCCTTGTTTAGTGGGTCATGGTGGTACATGTGTTGAAGGAGAAGCCGAAATTATCGTCTGTCTCACTGCGACTCAAGGTTTGCGTGTGAAAGCGCATCCAGCAAAGCGCAGAGCAGAGCTGAATTCCTGCCCCTATTGAAGTCAATGAGAGTTTTGCCACTGACCTTGATGGATACAGGCTTTCACCCCCCGGCTATACAGTAGCTGATCCAGCCCTTTTGTCCATCAATCTCTTGGAAGTGAGCTCCGCTATAAATCGCTCCTTGAAAGAGAAGAATGGACACAACTTCAAAGTCTCCCCTCGCGGCGTTGCCCCGTGGAGGCTGGTCCTGCCCGGGAGCTCTCTTTTGTGGGCGATGCGGCTTCTGATAGCGCCGAAGCGCACAGCATCGTTTTGCTGTGATTTTCAGCCACCGACAAGAAACAGGAATTTATAGGTCAGCTTCTACTGCCCGTTTTGACCAGCTGGTAAATTGAGGTACTGCTCAACAAAGTGACAAGTTAATTTTTTAACGTGTTTGTAGAGTTAAGTAGTACATCCGTTGGAATAATAGCTGCATGCTATTTGCAAGTGCGGAGGATGCAGCAGGTTACAGATGCAGTTTGGAGCAACCCGCTGCTTTGCACTGAGTGAGGAGCAACTTGTGGGGTTTTTCAGGAAGCACTTAGTTAAAGTTGTCTGCTCAGTTAAAGTCTTATTCACAAAATGGATGCGGCATTCAGACAAGACGCTGCCTCTGTCCCGAGGATTTGTTCAGTATCACCTGGTCCGAAGGGAAAACCACGGAGGGCAACTGAGAGCGCAGCTGCCCCGGCGTTATTTCGGAGCAGAGGGGGATGCAGACCCCGTACGACACCGGCTGCTGGGGACAGCAGCAGCCCAACCCGCTGGGCAAGGGCCGCCTTTGACAAATACCATCTAGATAGTGATTTGCAGAGCTGAGGAAACGAAGAACGGACCCCAGCGGTAGGGAAGGCTGTTCCCACTTTGCAAAGGGCTTTCTCCAGCTCGCACGACATCCTCAGGGCTGCTGGAGCTTTTTTTTTTTCCCCCATCGTGAGCCCCCCGCTGACTTGTGGGCCTCTTTCTGGTAATTTGGGCAGAATCTGCTTTGTTAGACGGCCTCCTGCTGCTCTTTTCTTTCCTTCTCCCCCCACCCCTTTCTCTTTTCTTTAAAAGCTTTATTGCGAAGCAATAAGTCGTTTCCCACCTCCGTGCCTTTTCCTTCTCAGACGCCTCTCCTAAGCCACTGGAGGTTTTTTCACCTATATATTTAAGTCGACCCAAATAATACTCACCCTACTGTCAGCTCTCAGCTTATAAAATAACCAGATTGTCGTGAAAGTCAGAAGTTAAAAATGTTACGGTTTCGGGTTCCTTGACTGTCTATTTTTTCGTTGCAAGATTCACGTTTCCCGTCTCTCCCCAGAGCCTCCCCCAAGCAGCACTGGCCCCGCTGTTTGCTGACAGTTGGCGCTCTGCTATGGGTCCCGCGTGGCTGCGTGTGATGACCGAGAGAGAAGATGGATGCTCAAGTTCTGGGCACCCCTCTCAGGACCCAGGCAGTGCTCAGAGTGAGCTACTTAAAAAAATAATCCAACTTTGCAGAGGAACTAATATGTTTGTACGCTCACGTTGCACCTCCAGAGGCTCAGGCACTTCAGCTGGATGAACCCCGGAGCGTTTGCCACCTCCCCGCGCATGAGCAATGGGAGTTCTCTTGATCTCAGCTGCTCCCATCCCCAAAAGCCTTTGTTTTAGAAGCTGATAATGGATGAAATGAGTCACTTTGGACAGCCTGGGGTCCAGGGCTGCAAAGGCACTCGCTCCGCTACCACCTGCATTAGGCATCTGGGCTGTAGGATGGAGCAGGACCGTTCTTGGCACCCAGCAGGAGAAGCGCCCCGTCGCAGGGAGTGAGCAGCACCACAGCAGGGCCTGGAGAGAACGGAATGGCAAAACCCAAAGGGAGGGCTGTGGGGCTGACGGGTGCCTGCTCTCAAGGGCTCGGTCACAGACCTGATGTTTGTAGACCATCTGGAGCTGTGTGAGACCCTCCCATGTGCCACCAGGGTGACCCACCAGTCTCCATGCTGTGGGCAGGGAAGAGCCTTGCTGTGAGAAGGTTTTGTGTTGATTTTGGTAGAATAAATGAGCCACTGGAGCAAAAAATGTGAGCTTCTTTCTGTTGCAGTGTAAAACAGTGAGGTGAGGTCCAGGGCAAAAGTCCTAAGAGCTTTGCCTATCTCTTCACAAAGTAATGACTGCCATTACAAATCATTTGGTCCTTTCATTAAAGCTCCGGTCAAAAGAAAATTAGCTTCAAAATTTCAGATGCAAAGTGCTAAATTGGAGGAGAGGTTAGCCGGAAAAAGAGCTTTTCCAGAAGCACCTTTTTTGGGCAGCTCTTCAAATGGCATTAACTGTCATCTTTGGGCAAAAGCTCACCTAGGGCCTGTCTTGTAAAAGTCCCATATTGCATCATTTAGAACAAAACAGTACCAACCTCCAGAATTGGGGGGGAAGTATTAAAAAAGGCGATGGAGTTTCCACCTCTCCCTCTTTCCCGCTCAGAAATGGTGACACCATCAGTATTCCATCCGTGGTGAGGTCCCATTGCAGACACAGGAATGTTGCTCCAGTCTCCCTCTGTTTTGCAGGCGTGATTTTTGGGTGCTGTTATACAGATATTGATCTTTTTTTCTTTGGCTAATTCAGTCTGTTTCCCATTTTTTAGCCTTTTAAAGCCGTTTTCCGTATCAGTCTAAGGGTACTCTTGCTGCGGCGGACAGCACAGAGAACCTGCGCAGCGGGAGACAAGCTCCTCCTGGGAAATCTGTGCTGGCTTCAGATAGACCTTAATTTATTTGATAAAGGCAAAACTGTAAACAACCTAATCTCTCCCTCAGGCCTCAAAAGTCCTTCTAATTATTAGCACCAGAAGGAAGCTGAGTTTGATTCCTGCTCCACGGAGCCGGAGGGATTATAGCCACTTCCAGGTCTCTCTCTTTAATTTTTTAACAGTAGCATGTTTGAGTCTATTCTGGTAATCAACGATGAATTCTAGCTCTTTGCTGGATGTTCCTAATTTGCTGGGTCTCTGAGCACCATGAACTTTTCTTGACGCTTTGTGGAATTATGTCCTGGATCAGGTTTTTTTGGTTTACCACTTTCACTGCATCTTGGGGAAAATAAAGGATGCAAGGAAGGTATGCAGAGAAACTCTATTTTTTTGTACCTTCATATTCCTGTTGTTCATTCCTCCCAGGTAAAGAGTTCTCTTTTTTCCCAGCCTCTTTTTATCTCAGAAGCTGTAATATTCACAACTGAAAAAAATTAAAAAAAAAAGTAAATGTAAGAGCTAAATCTCCAAAGTCTGGAGACTACAGAGCTGCTGAATAAGACAGAGCCGCGTGAAGGTAATTGCCGGGGGATAAAGGACGTCTGTGTCCTCATTGTAGGACATAGTTATTGTCTACATACTTTCTGTATTTTACGACAATTCATGATATTCACAGTGGTTTTTGGTAGTCAGCTGGAGCTGCAGGGTGTATATAAACCAGCTGCGTGTATTTAGGGAATTCAGTTATCTGGACCCACGGGTCTGCATTTTTTCCCCGATACAAAAGGCGAAAGGTGCATTTCCCCTTGTACCTGCAGCCAGGCTCTTTTGTTTGCTCTCGTGTCTCCAGAGCTGCCAAGTACTTTTAAAATCCCCATTGGGTTTGCATTCCAGACAGCAGATGCTTTTTTTTTTTTTTTTACAATATGGCAAATCAGAGGGTCTTGAGCTCAGGTATGGACAATTTTACCCTGTTCCTGTGCAAAATATTCCTTCTTCATTCAGTATTTGCACAGACTTCTCCACGACCACCTATTCTCTCCTTCTCAGCCGCTTAAGCGACTTCCTGCCATTTTATTTCCTTTTTCTCACTTGTGCCTTCACTCCTTCCTTCGGGTCCACTTTGGCTTTCTTCCTAAATATCATGGTTTGGGGTTTTTTTGGGGGTGCGTGTGGTATTTTCACAGCGGATTTAACATCATTGCATTGCTTTGATCTCAAGCTGATTCCCTCACGTGTGCTCGGCCACCCACCCGTCCCATTCAGCATAACTGAAAAGGGATGTTTCTCTGTCCCGGCCAGCCCCAGTCACCCCTCGCGCTGCTGCAGGCAGGGTCAAAGCCAGCTCTGCCAGCGCCGGTGCCAGCCTTGGCTCTGCCCGCTCCAGCCGGCAGCGATCCATGCCACCGGCTGCGGCGCCGCGTGGCTTCCAAGCTGCTGGAGGAGAAAACATCACCATATTTTGGAGGTCTCGGAGTCGAGTGTTTGGGGGGGCAAAGGGACCAGCCTGCACCCTGGCAGGGAGGATGGGGTCCTGGAGCATCGCTGCTCCAGAGGTGTCCTTGCCCCCTTGCTGGCTGGTGACTTTTAGCCAACCCTTTTTCTGATGCGAAGGGGAGGGAGAAAACATTTAGACCGTAATGAAACAACTTCTTTTTTTGCATGTCTGTTTTCATCTAAAAGCTCCACTCTAGATCTCCTTTGTTTAAAACACAAGCAGGTTTCCTCTCCCTACCCCTCTCCAATGCAGAGTTCAGCCTCCAAAGAGGGATGCTGACAGAAGTCCATGCATTTTCTGGAAAGAACTAAGAAAGCTGTTCTCCTTCCATAGCTTTCCTTTGGTCTACCTGATGGACACACAAGAGCTGTACCAACCCCACATCCAGCACACAGGGGCATGAAGAGGTAGAATTTTCTCCCTTGTTGCTGCTTCCCTATCCCTGGTGGCTGGAGATCATAGAATCACAGAATATCAGGTTGGAAGGGACCTCAAGGAACATCTGGTTCAACTTTCTCGGCAAAAGCACGGTCTAGACAAGCTGGCTCAGCACCCTGTCCAGCTGAATCTTAAAAGTGTCCAACATTGGGGAAGATGTTAGCTGAGCTTTAAAACCATGCCCAAACCTCTCTTTTACCTGGGGATGGGTTCAGTGCAAAGGCAACACCAGTGTGTGAGCATAGAGAGAAGCTTTGGAGGACAAGAGATGAAACGAGGAGCCCTGGGGTGTCCCCTTACTTTCCCCCAAGGAAGACCCCACGCTTGCGTGAATGGGTTGCTGTGGCCACAAAGCCCACCCGAGGCTTCACCATTGGCAGCGGCACTGGATGTGGCTTTGCTCCCCCGCGTCCCCTCCTGCGTGGCGGAAGGCTGTGGAGGCATGACGCCTGCCACCATCCCCAGCAGTGGCACGGGGAGCGAGTGCTCTGGAGCATCTCTGGGGAGACTTGAGAGGGGATGGGGGGAGGACCGATGGTTTGCACTGCATTCACATTCTGGGATTTGCAGCCTTTGTTTCTCACCTAAAGAAAGGATAGATGTATTTTTCTCTTCCCTTAGCTTTTAGTTTAGAAAGATTTTGTTCTGCTTTTCCCTAAAGCATTGGAGACTGACAGTGGTTAAAGACCGTTGCTGGCCAGTGTGTCTGCTGCTAATATATTAAACATCTCCCCTGTGCCTCCTTGGTGTCCTGCTCATGGGCTTATAGGCAGATTTGGAAGCTGGTGGCACTTTTTTTCCCAAACTGGGCTGTCTGGGCAACATTTGCCTTCCTCACCAGGGTTTGCTGTGGTCTGGGCTATTTCTTGGCATCAGCTGAGAGGGTCAGGGCACTGCCGGTAGTCTCCGGCTCTTCTCTTTTTGGTATCCTTTCAGCATTTAGCTACTTTCTTTATGATCTTTTCTAGATCAAATCTTTGCTGGAGGTTGTCGGAGCTACTGGAGGCAGTGAATGTTTCGTGGGTTCCGAACTCAGTGCCTGTCAGCTGGCTACTTGCCCCTGGCTAGAACCGGGGTCTCATAACCGGGTGCTCCCCGCAGTCTCAGGCACCCAGCATTTAAAATAGGGCTGTCTCCCTTGCAGATGTAGCTGCCTCTTAGGAGTCAGGAACATGAGTGTAAGAGACCATAAATCCTCCTTCTCACTGCAAGCTCAGAACCTGGAGGTTTAATATCCTGCAAAGTAATATCTTTGGGTTTTTTTCCATATTCTGCCAACCCCCGGTTGTAAAGGCAGAGGATGACAGGGCAGTGAGGGCTGACAGAGCGTAGTGATAGGCACTGGTACCAACCCTGGTTTAGGTTTAGTGAAACAGCTTGGCTGGCACCAAAAGACCCCATAAAACCCCAAAGAAAGATTCCCATCAGCTTCAATGGGGTTTTGTCTTTGGCCTGATGTGGAAAGGCTCCCACTGAGTCCAGCAGGGTCTGGATGTAGTCCAGAAGAGCCCTCCACTTCCAAGTGCCCTCCTCTTCCAAGTATCCTCTTCTCCGCCTGCCCGGCACAACTNGTGCCCTCCTCTCCCAAGTATCCTCCTCTTCCAAGTATCCTCCACTTCCAAGTGCCCTCCTCTTCCAAGTATCCTCCTCTTCCAAGTATCCTCCACTTCCAAGTGCCCTCCTCTTCCAACTACCCTCCTCTCCACCTGCCTGGCACAGCCGTGTCTCCCTGAGCTCTCCTGCCCCGGGACAGGCACTAGGGTTTGTGTCTGGAAGAGCTGCTCACACCAGGGAAGATGCAACATGCCCAGCCCGTGGAAGAGGAGGAAAGGGCCCTCATGCACGTGGAGCATTTCACACATACGCGAAGTTAAATCTTAAAAACATAATTAAAAAAAATTCTCTTTAAACACCTCATTCCCAGTGCCCTTGTGCTTAGACTTGAGGGCAGCTTGAGGCTGACTCCCGCCTCTGTAAGAAGGGCTCAGATTGGAGAATATGGACATTTCACAGATGGGGTTAAGCACTGATAACTTACTTCTGTGCCCATCCTTGCTGGTGCTTTCAGGAGGCGCGTTTGTCTGGAGCTGATGGAAATGGAGCATTTCCCAGTATGTAACTTATTTCAGTGCTGTTCCAAAGGCTGCTGGAATGCAAGAGACTTCCAGAGTATTTTAATAAATATAAAAATTTAAAACAAGTGCAGACGTGCTGGTTCCTGCCAACTCTCCTTCCTTTCCCATTCAGGGTGTAAGCTGTATTGCTTTTTTCTTAAAGTACCAGCTGAAGAAAGAGCCAGGCAGGCTACAACAATGCGGGGAGAAAAACCATCGCTGCCCTGCTCCTAATTTCTCCCCAACCTCTCTGAATAGCTCGTCCCATGCCGCTCCGTCCCGCTCCGAGCGACCGGCCAAGTTTTTCCCACAGGAAGCGCCTTCGGGATTAGAAAGCCGAGATTTTTATATGGACTGTGTTTGTTTCTCTGATCACCCAGGAATATAATGGCCGAGTCAATCACTTGTCAGAGAGGGCTCATTACAGCCGGCGGAGACAAGGAGCCGGGCGGCGGAGGGCAGGCTGTGCGCAGCGGGGTGCGTGGCACGGGCAGCGTGCTCTTTCTTCGCCCCCGCGCTGCTCCATTCTCTCGCCTGATGCCGATGGAGGATGGGTCGCGGCGGCTGGTGGGCTGCCCCCGGCCGAGCCCCTCTGGCTGCCGGGGAGGGGGGAGCCTCGGGCGGCAGCGGCCACGGGGATGGAGGATGCTCAGCCGCGCGCCCGTCACCTCTGTTGCCGGCGCTGCGGTGGCCGGGTCCCAGCGGCTGCCCCGAGGACACGTGCCACCCGGGGTGACAGCGGGCAGGGCTGGGGAGCGCATCCCACCCCTCTCCTGCGGCACATCTGCGGGTGCCCGCTGCCTCCTCGCCTCCCAGCCTGCCGCGAGGCTCAGCGCTCTGCCTAGCTGCTGAAATCACTGCGAAACGAGGGCAACGCTAATTAGCGCAATTAGTCCTCTGCCCTCTCCCTGGTGGAAAACGAAGGCAGCGGTCGGCCTGCTGAAGGCAGGCAGCTCTGCCCGGGGGCTGCCAGGGTGTGCGCAGCGGAGACATGCTGGCACCTCCCCGTGCTTGTCGAGCTGACCTGAGGGTAAGCCAGAGAAGGTCTCGTAGCCCATTTTGCAAAGATAAATTTGTTGCCCATGTCCCTGGCGGCTGTGGGATTCCGGGTGTCTCGCCTTGCTGGTGTCCCGCCAGTGCCAGGAATATCTGGGGGCTCTCTCGCCTGGAAGAGGGATGAGGCAGCAGGAACCTCCCCGAGCCAGAAGCTAATCCAGCTCCACGCGACCCGAAACTTATGCTCTGTAGCCGCAGAAATTAGCTTTTTTAGTCCCATTTCAAAGTTAATCCTGCCCGGAGCTGGTTCAGCACAGTCTCGCTTCCCTGGTATCTATAGGCATGGAAACTCAGCCATTTTGACATTTCTGGCTGCGAATCCTGCCCTTAGCAAACACACTTGATGCTGATACAAGGTCTCTTGGCTGCCTGCGCTCGTACCCATCTGTCGCGGTGGCACCGTGCCCACGAGCAAGATGCTCTGCTATATTTGCTGCGGCATAGGTGCCAAGCAGACCAGATGTTTCCGGCAGGAAAGTGGAATGGGGAGGCAGGGTCCTTTTTTAAAACTCCTGGCTCTCTCGGCAGCACCGCGGGGCAGAAGCATTCACCTCACCTGCCCCCACCACCCCGGCCAGCGCGCCCCAACTCCCCGAGGGTGTTTGCTAAGCCAGCCCCGTGCCTGCTGCCTGCGGAGGGACAGTCACCCGCTGCTCCCAGCAAACTGCCTTTGTCTGCCTGCAGTGGCCAGAGGCAGGAGGTCCCCATCTTCTGCCAGCCTGCCCTTGGGGATAGCCGGGAGGGACAGATGATGCTGATGCTGATGTTGATGCTGATGCTGATGCTGATGCTGGTGGAGGTACCGGTGCCGGTATGGGTACCGGTGCCAGTACAGATACCAGTGCGGGGTTCTGGCAAAGATGAGGTGAGGAGTGTGTGACGATGCTCACAGCTGGGTTTTGCATTTCAGCACCTCTCCGCAGCCTGTGAGCCAGCGCTCGCTCAGACCTCAGACAAGTCCCAGGAGAGACAGTAAATAAGATGTTATTTTCCTCTCCGGCTGAGCGGTAATTTTCTGCCAGCCCACATGAGCAGGGAATTGCAGAGTCTAATCACAACCTCTTATCCCCTTGGCGGTGCCGCTCGGCCCCAGGAGGGCAAAGCAGCGTGGGCAGCAGGGCAGGAGCAGGCAGGGAAGAGCCCTGGTTACGGCCAGGAGCATGTGAGCCAGAGAGACGGGTATGAACCACCAAGCAGGGAAAGGAGGATGCTCAGCATCTGGAGGGTCTTCCAGGGCTGTACCCATTTGTGCCTTTTCGGGCAAAATGCTGCCCGTTGCTGGCAGGGTGGGTGCAGAGGGGAGGGCAGGGTGAGCTCCGGCTCCCCCAGGACCAGGAGGGCATGGGACAGGTTCGTGCCCCATCGCCTCCACCACGGGCAGCGGCTTCCCCAAAGCTGGGGGAGAAATGAGTGGGAGCACCTGGTGCCTGGTTATTCTGAGGAACTTGGAGTTTTTCAAGCAAGGAAAAAAAAAACCCGAAAACATCAGTAGCAGTTGTGAGTGTTTCAGGAAACAACTCATTGGTGTCTGTTCTCGCCAGTGAGAGAAAAAATCAACCCTATAGGATTACAGCCTGCTTAAATCTGGGAATAAAGGATGTTTGAAGTCCCTCTCTATTAACAACCCCCCCTGGAGTTTTTTTCTTGATATCGCTGTCGGGGAAATGTTGAGGATGGAGATATCCACCCTGTACGTATGCTGGTTCCCCCGTCAGATGGGGGAGCTGAAAGAAATGTGTATGCTGGGGTTTTTTCCTAGTGCTGAGACAGTTGAATAAGACAAATCCCAGGTAAGGCGAAGAGCGGCCATCTGTAGTGATGCTGCTCTGCCTAAGAAGAAATGCAATTCTTTAGGGTTACTTACTGACAAAACAGCAAAATTGCATTTAAAACACAAAACAAGCAAAAAGTTTGAGTAATTCTTGCAAAAATCTGGTGGTTCTATATTTATTGTTCTGATTGACTTAAAAACTAAACTGCATCTGTGTTATTCTAATTAAGCAGCTCAGTGCTTCTGTAGTGTCGTAGTGAGCATCTTGTCATGAAGTCGAACTCTGGAAAATAGTTTGAAGGCTCCTGAGACCAAAAACCTGTATTTTTATTACTGTTGGCTGATGATGTTTGTGGAAGTTGGAGCAATGACCTGATAATTTGCCAATCACCATGAAACATGCGCTGTTAAACTTCTCTTCTGGGTGTCCCATGTGAAATCTCGGCTGCTTTTGACGCTTTATGAAATAAAACTGAGCTTTTAAAATTTATGGGGAGTTGTGATGGACCTGGGAAGCTGGTGCTGCTGGCTTTCAAACAGATGAAACTGTCTTTTTTCCAGCGCAGAAAATTGAACTTTTTGCTTTTTGTATTAGCCAGTGCCTATGAGGACTAGGCCAATTTGCTGAGCCAGCTTCAGAGGTTGCAGCATTTGTTTGTTTTTAAGTAGAGCTGGCCAGAAAACAAAGATCCTGTAATACTACTGTAGTGAGCCCTTGGGTTTCCTTACCTTTAATTAGGAAACCTTGGGAAACTTTTTTTTTCTGGAATTAAAAGCTGTTGAGAGACAGGAATTCATCCACTCCGGACAACAAACGCCTACGGAAGACCCACTGCTGTCGCTGGAGATCCTTGTCAGAAAGCCTGTTCATTGGAGCTGATGTGGTCCTCCCAAAATACCCTGGTTTCAATGGATAAAAAGTCACCAGTGCTCATGACATTTTTTTTTCCCTTTCAAATCCAGCCCATAGGAGGGCTCAGAAAGGTTTCTGGCCTGCCCGAAGCAGAAGAGGACCAGCCCCCATGAAGCCCATTGCTGGTGCAGGGAGGCTGGAGCGAGGCTGAGAGCAAGAAAGAGTCTCCTCTTGGCAAAATTACTAATAAGCAGGTAGGGCTACTTAAGCCTCGAGGTGTATTTAATGAGATTAAGGTTCCCCGGTCGCTCTCTCTTGCTCTCTTCCCACCCTAATTAACTTCCACTTCAACTCCCCTCCCAAACCACCAGCCTCGCTGGAAGCACTGGGGACAATCGTGGGGGCCCTGCCGGGCTGGAGAGGCGGCTGCAGCACCCATGGGTGACAGTGGGGGACTGTGGGGTGTCCATAGTCAGGTCACCCGCTGTGATGGGGCCCTTTTCTCCCAGCGGGCCCCCGCGATGCCCCAGGGACACAGAGCACCCAACCTGGGAGGGAAGCAGAGCTTCAGGCACAGTCACAGCCCTGGGATGAGGCACGGAGGCACTTCAGCACTGAAGTACCTGCCCTCTTGCCTGTGGCTAGTTTCGTCAGAAGTCAGTATTTTGGAGCAGAGGGAATAATTTGCTTTTAATTCTTCTCCCCACCACTTGATCTCTAGTTCCTCCCCTCCATTAAGACGCTGTGATGAAGCTGCTGACCCGTTTCTGGGACCTTTCCCGCATCTTCCCGCGTAGCCGGGGGGAGGTCTCTGTCAGCAGAGATGCTGTTCATGTTTCCACCCTGCGTCGTCGTGCGGATGCCCGGGGAGGTGTCCTCTTGTTGGAGGGGATTTGCTTCACGTGGCAAACGAAAGAGCGGGGAAAGAAAGTTAAACGCCCATCTCTCCTGCAGAGGAGCGGACAGGGCGCTCCTGGGCTCTTCCCACCTCCCTCCTGCCACGGGCTGCCCTCGGATGAGACTTTCCAACCCTCTCTTTCCCCGTTCCCCTCCTGACTGCCCTAGGCAGGGGACAGCTTGCCGTAGTCCCCTGCCAAGCCGCCTGCCTTCTGCCCAACAGACCCATCGCTGCAGCACTGGGCTGGGGGTCCCTCTGCCCATCACACCCACAGGGTCTCCCCAGCAAGTTGGTCCCTAAACCCTTTGGGAAAGCTGAGCTCTGCGCAGCACCCAGCACCGCAAGGCCACGGCTCAGGATTGAGCCGCCGGCACGTTAAATCATTGGGAGCGGTTGGAAAAACCCTAACGCAACCGCTGCAGCTGCCTGCCAGGTACCCTGCCCGGCGCCCTGGCTGCCCGCCCGGCACAGCAGGCTCGGCAGCGCCAGGACCGCAGGGTCTCTGCCGGCAGACGGGCTGTGCCGGCACGGCAGGGGCCCGCCATCGCTCACTCCATCGCTGAAGGCACCCTGGTGTTGCAGATCTTCCCCCACCAGCAATCGCTCTCCGCGGGCATCCCCACGCCCAGAGGTGCTCTCCCCACGGCCAGGCTGCCCCTGGCGCTGCTGAAGGAGAAACCATCACTGAAGGGTATTTTTAACATCACCTTGGTAAAACGTAAAGGCTAAAAATCTCTTGGCAGACAGAGAACTATTCTTCTCTTTCTGATGAAGAAACTATTTCCTTGTACATCTGGTTCATATTTTTCTTTAGGTTTCTGCCAGAAACAATTCTGAAAACAAAACGCAGAACTGAGCGCAGCGAATGTATACATTCCTGAAGGATTCCTTCACCGCTCCTCTCTGACCCAAAACCTACCAGCCCTCCTTACAAACCTTCTTTTTTTTTTCTTTTTTTCTTTTTCATTTTTCATTTCTTTTTAATTAGTTTTCTTTTCGAAATGTGAAAACATATGGCCTGATTAGCTCTGGAACACTGCTGCCTGCATCATATAAAATGATCTACATTTAGAAAATAATTACAGCGAATAGGACGAGAAAAATACTCCATCACAGAAAATGTTGGGTGTTTTTTTTTTTCTAATTGTTTAAGCCTATTATCTCTCCAGTCAGATTTGTCTGGAAAGCCTTATTAATGACTGTGTGACACGAGCCTTGTGCTGGGGCCTTGCAGCCCGGAGATGCTGCGTTTTTCTTTGAAATCCAGGTTTCAGCCTAGAAAAGGGGAGGTGGCAGCAAGTGGCGTTTGAGGCCGCGTTCGGCTGCACTCATCCTGCTCTGGTTTGCTGCCTCTGAACACATGTGGGCAAATGGCCACGGTGGCTTTGCTTTTGTAAATCTCCCTGGGTAGAGCTGTAAAAAAAAAGAAAAAAGGAAAAAAAAAACCAAGAAAAAAAAAGACAAGGGAGAGTGATATCCCAATCCCAGTCTACCTAAGCCCCAGTAATTGGGAGGGAGGGGATGGGGAGGTCACGGGTGGGTGCACCTGATGCTGCCTGTACCACCTGTGAGATGGATGGCACCCACAGTGTTGTCATAGCACCAAACTCCTGCTCCTGTGTCTGCTGCTGAGGAAGCGTGGCAGCTGAAAGCCATTGGCTTTACCTAATTGGGAACAGAGATGATACGTTAAGAAAGAAATGTGTAGCCCCAAATTATTTATGTTCCTAGTGGGAGTAGTGCAGTTGCTGCTTGACAGTCAGCCTCTACTCCCCCCACGAAGGTATCCAAGTGATGCCTGAGCTGGAGAGACCACGCGTTTTGCAGGCAAAGCTACAGAAATGTTTGTAAACATCTTTACTGAGAGAGGTTTGTGTCGTTGCTGTTTTATCCTTTATGCAGAGAAAAAAAATCAGGGTTGGGAGTAGGACCCCGTTTACCTCCTCCACAAGCATCTCCAGGCTTTTCCTCTCTAGCTCAGTGGGGCTGTGGTTTCAGGTGAGGATAGAAGGGGGTCAGCCGCTGTGGCTGGGAGATGACCTGCAAACCACTCAGTATGTCTTGACTTGCTTTTTAACGCGATATAGATGTTTATTCAAACTCCTGTGCAAGTGCAGGGAGTCCTGTTTGCAGCAGAAGTGGGGTGGCTGTGGCTCTGGAGAGGAGGACACCTCCGCTGGGATGCTGCGGAAGCCGCTGTGCGGGGCAGCGAGCGGAGGGATGTGGTTGCTGGCAGGGCTATGAACCAGAGCCTGCTGCCTTCCCTGCAAAGAGTTGCTTGCTTTCACTCCAGTAATTGCTGCTTGCTTGGAAACGCTCCTGCTAAAAGACCAAAATGACTGATTACAAAAATTGGAAAGGATTAAAATCTCTAAAACAATGCAAAGGGAAGAAAATAGATGAGCTAGCGAGGGAATGGGCTTATCACTTCTTGAGTAAACAAACAAGTGAAAGCTAATTTTCTGAGCCAGCAAATGAATGATTAATGAACCAACCCACAATTAACCCTTCATCACAAGCTCACCTACTCCGGGTAACTGCTTTGCACGGCTATTGCTCTGTTTCACATTGGAATAAAGACACAGTTTGATGGTCATAAATCTGCTGCCCAGGTTGTATTTCAAAGGGCTTTGACGTAGCAGGTATATCTGGGGAAGGAAGAAAACATGGCTTAAAGATGTTCCAGATGTACAGTATTTGGGATGCGGTGTTGTTTCAAGAGTCACCCATTTGTGTATCTCTCGCCGCATGGCAATAAAGTAACCTCCTTGACATAGGCACAACATATTTTAAAATATGAACTTGTCTTTTTACCGCATTTTGTTAAATGATTAATTTGCCTTATATTAACTTAAAATGAGCTCATTAAAAGATTTCTTTTTTTTCTTTGAAAGCACTGCTCATTATACTATCATTTTAAGTAATTAAATCAGAATAAATGGCTCTGTGAAGCTATTTTAATGTAACATCTAATTATATCTGACCTAGACGCTGAACTATAATCATTAACTACATGAACTGTGTAATGTTCTGCAGACTCTTTAATAATTTATACAGGCTGAATTCAGCTGTGTGGAGTCGTAAGCTGAAGCCCTTAGATGCCGTGCACCTGTAGTGGTCTGGGACAGCTGATGGGAGTTTGCTGGTCGGGCTATTTCCAGCCCTGCCTCGGCTCCAGAGGGTTTTCCCTGCGGAGCTGTGCTGGCTGTGGGCTCGGTTTGACCCGGCTGGGGTTGTTTCTCCTTTGTTGTGTGCATGGGGATGGAGCACACGTGTCTCGGGCATATGTGTGGTTTGAGGTTTTCTTCTGTAGGACGCGCTGGTCAAGGTAATATCTTTATACTAAGTATATTTAAACTGTGTTAGACTGTAACTTAGATGTTTTTGCACAAGTGGTCAGGCTCGGTTATAAGAAGCTTTGCTTTCGCTGTGTTAAATTGTACTCTCACTGTTTGCTTTCTGCGGAGGCTCAGTCTGTGCTTCCATTTGAAACACATTTTTTTTTCTGATCTATTTGCATATAGCTTCCAGATTCATTTTCCCTGAAAGACATGCCCAAGTTAGATTACCTCCTGAAAATAAGTCTGTCTGGAGAAGAAAAAATTGGCTTGCGGGAGTTTTAACCTTTCCTTAACTCAAACAAAAAAAGAGAGGGGCTGGATGCTGCCATTGTGGTAGATGGTCCATCCACTTTCTCTGCAACGCTGATGGGCTCGATGGCCTTGTGGCAAGGGAACAGAAGTACCATGTTGTAGCGTATCCAAAAATTGCTGGTGCCACCTATTGGTGGAAAGCTGCAGATTAGAACGTGATTAATGTGTCGTGTTATGCCCTCTGCTTATCGTTCCCCAGCTGACGGGTGGGTCGAACCAGTTTTACTGTTAGTTTTAAAATCGGTTGCCGTTGGCAAACACTCTTTGCGTTCCTCGCGTATCTTGGGTGTGATTCACAAACAAGCGGCTTTGCGGCGGGCAGGCAGCTGCCGGTGGACACGCGTAGCCCTGGGGATGTGTGTGCCGAGAGGGCAAGTACGCAGACCTGCTCCCCGAGAGCAGGGCAGGGCAGACCCAAAAGCCAGGCTTGTGTAAATAGCGCTGCTGGATGTGTCGATAAAACCCACTCGGCTTAGGATAAATGTTGGGTATTCCTACAGCCGCTGCCCGCGGTTGGGATGCGGCGGGAGAGGTGTAGAACTTGTGGGGGGTGACGCAGCGCTGCTTTGGGGGCCTCCTTGCACCAGCTGGAGCCCCGCAGGCCGGGCACGGAGATGGGTAACCTCGCCAAGAAAAGGAGACACGGGTACAGGTACGAAGGCTTTGCTGTGTAGCTTTTTCCAGCCTTGGGGTTGTTCCCAGCCTTGCGAGGGAGAGCTGAATCCCTGCCTGGAGCCCTGCTTCCTGCTGCCTTGTTGCAGGAGACCTTTAGCCAAGCCCTGATAGGCAACAAAAAGCCCTGCTGGCCTCCTGCCTGCTACGCTTAAGCAGTTTTATAGCTGTCATATAGAACAGCCCTATATTAGCATCAGGTTTAATACTCCTGGGAAACATCCAGCCACAGTACTGACATCATGGACTAAAGGCTCCAAAGGTTCACTTGCTTAAGTGGCTATTTGTAATAGAGTCTTTTAATAAAATCTCATTAAAGGAGAGCTCCTGCCCAAGCCTGGTTCCTGAGATTGCTGGAACGGAGCACCAAAGACCAGTGCCGTGAGCTGCTTCGGGGAGGGGGGGTGGGAAGAGTAAACGGGCCCCCGCACGGAGCCGGTTGGGGCTGGAGAGAAGAGCCTGGCAGTGGTCCGGGCTGTGCGGGGTGAGAGCACGCTGCTCCTGTCCAGACCCAGAGGAGTAAAAGGGCTTTGTAGAAAGCAGAGCAGAGGATGAGCTCTTCTTAAGGGGGAAGGGCCAGAGATGCTCCAGGTTATTGGATGGGGACCACTCTGGCTGGGAAGGACTGGTGGGAGACAGGAAGGGCTCAGATTTGTCTCCCATTTTCCCTCCCCACCACAAGCTCCTAAATGCCGGTTACTTTAGCCCCTAAGCAAGGGGCAGAGGATGCATGTTGCTCCCGAGTTAAGATGCCGGGAGGTTGGTGCTCCCAGGGCTTTCTTTACATTTTCTGTCGCAGTTTGGCTGAACCCTTTTTTACCGTATACTCGAAGAATAATCTGAATTCCAGGGAAGAGTTTTCTAAATGCTTGTCTCCTCTGTAATTTTTCTGTCATGCCATAGAGAGGAGCTGCTTGAAAGACTTCAGCAAAGAAATTATTCTCTACTTCAATCCTAGGGGGGTTTTGTTGGTTTTCTTTTTTTAAATACCTAAAAAATTACGCTTTGATGTGAAAATTATATGCACTTAGAGATATGCTAATATGAAAATGATTGGAGAAACGTTGAACATGGAGAACAGCTCATTTCCAGGCGCTCTCCTTCACCACCTGCATCTCCGACATCCTCAGTCCCATCCTTCCGTACACGGCTCTCCATCTAAAGCCGTGTTATTTACGTTGTAAAAGCTACTCCTCTTTTAAATGGGTTCAAAAGGAGACACTTTGTGTTTGTATTGAGGGTATTTTTTTCTTTCTTTCTTTTCCAAGTGAAGGATTTGATGCTCATTCTGTGGTTTTGTCACAAAGAAGGTGGTGAGGTTCCTGCTCAGGCGATGCTTAATGACCAGAAGCACTTTCCCGGACTGGACTTGGGCTATGCACCCATCCTGAAGCCATCACTGATGGTGGCAGAGCTAAAACTTCTCAGCAGATTCTCCTGACCCTTAGCGCTGGAAGTGGTCCCCATCCCCCCTGCTTCAGGTTTTGCACAGATTAAAAACTTGCTGCTGACTGAGTGCAAACTGCTTGTGTTGGCCACTGCTTTTGAGGGGATGCAGCATCTTCCTGTGTCTGTCTGCTTTCAGAGATGTTTTGCCTGTAGTTCTTTACATATGCGAAATGAGATAAGCCGGGGGAAAAAAGGATGGTTGTAGAGTAGCAGCCAGGATTGTATCTTCACGTTTTCTTTCCTCGCTGGCTTCAAAAGCAGTATTTGGAGTCAACAAAGGCAGAGCTGGTATCATCACAGCTAAGGAGGATTTTGTTTGTCACGGGTGCCCTGCTGCGCGCCCGGTGTGCTGGCGGAGTTAGGAAGAGCTCTCGCAGAAAGCCTGACAAGCTGGAGATGCGTTTCATCTGCGAAGCAGGATGATGGTTACCAACGCTGAGGTTTAATGTGCCTCTCGCTGTCACACTCCGCTCCTTTAGTGTCCTGATTGCTCGTGGGGACTTGCGACTGCGGTGCTGGTGGCATTGCTGGCTGATGTCAGGGTGGCAGCTCCTGGGGCAGTGGGGCGATGCTTGGTGCCATTAACGCAGAAATTAGAGCAACTGCAGTTTCTGTTCAGAGGCAAACACAGAGGCGAACTTAAAACTTCCAGTGAGCAGCTCCTGCCCGTGCTCACAATCTGAAACAGGCGAGGAAGGCATCCTTTCGGTGATTAGCTCTAATTCCCCCACTGGGGAATAGCCTGAATTTCCTTATTAGTGGTTTTCCAGGTGGCGTTCTTGGTAGATAATACGGCTTCAGGCTGTTAGTGTAAGGCAGAGGCTGCTGTCGCAGCATTAGCTTCTGTTGCCATCCCTGGGTGTGCTCTCCCGGTCTGCCCCTTCCCTGGCTTATCCCATGGGAGCCCTCTGCACCCCGGTGCCTTCCCGGCACGTGTGGGTGCTGACCGGGGGCCTCCAGCACATCCTGGTTTCCTGGAAATCCTCATCCTTGTGTTGCTTTTCCCCTGCTGTCTGGGGAAAGGGGAAAATGTTCATTTTGTCTTTCTTTTTCTGGTTGTTTCTCCAGATGGCTGCCTGTTAAACCACAGGTAGTCATACGGGGGAAAACCCCCTTAAAACCAGCCTAACATATTGAGTTTCCAACCGTTTTACAGAGCAGCTCCGAATCCATTGGTTGCGTTAATCAATTAAAACAATTTTGATTTCAAGGGTCCCCAGAGTTTACACCCGAATTCCACCAAAACTTACAAATCCCACGTCACGTCTGTTACCTTTGCTCGTGTTTTATTTGGTTCCAGATCTATTCTAATTGAGAGAGGCATTGAAAATACCCATGAAATTTGAAATGTACATTACAAGAGGTGTAGCACATATAGCAACAAAGAAAATTGGAACATAAGACACAGGCGTGCACATGCCCCCATCACACCTGTTCAAAGGAAAGCCACTACCGAGCACCGTAGGATTAGTGACTGATGCTCAGAGTTACATTACATGTTCATCTGAGTCCAGCAAAAGCTGAAATCCGGTATTTCGGGGTGGAGACACTCTTCACGCTTGGTTTCCAGTGGAAACTTGCTCCGTGCTCATTTTGTTTCTGGCAGAAGCACAGTGGGCTCTCTGTTTGCTCCGGCCCTGGTGCTGCGGTCCGGTTCAGATCCCTTCTGCCTGCAGCTTTGGGCTTTGGTTTGCATCAGTGTTAAACAGATCATTTAATCTAAAACTCGCATGTAAATTTGAGGGCTTGGGTACAGGCAAAAATTTTCTGCTTTTGATCCTAAATTCAAATCGCTTTGGAGGCACACAGGCAATATTTTAACCCTGCCAATGGGCAGATGCAGACAAGCAGGTGAATTTTCCCTGCTAGCAAGGCCAGCTTTGGATGGGGTGAGCTTATCTGGGGGGCAAATAACATCCTAGTGTGAGGCACTGCAGAAACAGGCCCTATTTATGAAACCTTACATTAAATAAATCAGTTATAACAAGCTCTGACTTTCCCCTAAATATGCCAAACTACAGAGCGTGCTTGCATAGAGTTTTATGAGTAGTTTTGAAAGTTTAGTGTTAGCTGTCACATGTAAGCAGTTTTGATCCTAGAATGCTTGGGTTTCACCTGGGAATGGAGATATTCTGGCTCTGGGGAGGCCATTGGAGGAAAGATATTTTAAATGGTGAAGATGTGTGTGTTGTGAGTGTGTTTAAAACTATAGGTACTTGGAGCCTGACACCTGTGCAGCAATGAATCCAAATAAATAAATGCAAATGTCCAGAAGAACAAAGGGAACATTAAACAGATAATACCCTCTTCGCTGGGAAACAGCAAAGTTTCAGAGTCCATAAATAAAACCTCCTAATCTAATAAATGTTCTGGCGATAACTGGGAAAAATACTGAAATGGTCACTTGGTTGTAAGGGAGCATATTTCACTTTTGCCTAGCAAAAGGACTTGAAGCCTCTGCAGTTGAGTTGATTCATAGCCCTTTGTAATGTCCCGGTTATCCCCAATCGCAGCAGGTTTCATGCAGCAAGTACTACAGTATGTCAATGTCTAGTTAATATTTTAAGGAGAACAGAGAACAACCAGATCGTAGTTTGCTGGTGTTTTTTCTTTTTTCTTATTTTTTTTTCCTTGTTTTTTTAGGAAACGGGCTACTGATAAGAGTAGAAGCCTGGACAGAAATGACAGCTTCATCTGCTAATCGCCTGAGAAGATGCAACTTCCTTTGAACTCGCCAGGAAGAGAAGAACTGGGGAGGTGAGTCACGGGAATGGATGGGCTGAATGAGTGCCAGGATGGAACAAACAATACAAGCTCCCGTGGGGTTCCAACTAAAACGCTGGGCCAAACTGGTGTAAACTGCCTGTGTTTTTGCTGTTTGGTAAGGCTCTGATCTGTGCAGAAAAAATTGGAAAGGTTTGAGCATCCTTAGCTTGGGAGTTTCTTCTTGTCTTTCTACTGGTAACCAGCACAACCGGCGTTCCTGTATTTCACAAAAAACCAAGAATCCTTTCAGTGTGCCGGGACAGACTATAGCAGCCTGTTTCCACCCGGATTGTGCCAAGAGGGTCAGGTGTACTCTGTTCCCTTCACAGTTTCCCCCTTGCTCAGCATCCGTTCTGCTCGCAGGCAGCCATGGCCAATGCTGGCATCAGCCTGGATGAGGTGTGCAGCTTTATCAGTGAGAAACATGGCTGCTGCTCACGTGCTTTTTCATCCAAAATCTGCCAGAAGCCCTGTGGGCTGGATGCTGGTGGGGAGGAAGGACGTGTAGGGTGTTTTGTTTTGTTTGGGTTCTTTTTATGCTGAGCTGAAGGAAAGAAAGCTAAATTTGGTGTATGGTCTGTGCCGTCATCCATGAGGATATCCTCTCCGTAATCTATATCTATCCTGGCCCTGGTGTTTATCCAGAGAAGAATGGTTCCTGGTGTCTCTTTAGGAGGATGTTTCAGTTGTAGGAAGGAGCAGCATGCAGTCCACGTTTGGGGCAGAGTGGCTGGAAAGCTGCCCAACGGAAAAGGACCTAGGGGTGTTGGTCAACAGCCAGCTGAACAGGAGCCAGCTGTGTGCCCAGGTGGCCAAGAAGGCCAACAGCATCCTGGCCTGCATCAGCAATAGTGTGGCCAGCAGGGCTAGGGCTGTGATTGTCCCCCTACACTCAGCACTCGTGAGACCCCACCTCGAGTGCTATGTTCAGTGTTGGGCCCCTCACTACCAGAAAGACATTGAGGTGCTGGAGCGTGTCCAGAGAAGAGCAACGGAGCTGGTGAGAGGTCTGGAGCACAAGTCTGATGAGGAGCAGCTGATGGAACTGGGAGTGTTCAGTCTGGAGAAACAGAGGCTGAGGGGAAACCTCATCGCTCTCTACAGCTCCCTGAAAGGAGGGTGTAGTGAGGGGGGGTCAGGCTCTTCTCCCAAGTAACAGGTGATAGGACAAGAGGAAATGGCCTCAAGTTGTGCTAGGGGAGGTTTAGATTGGATATTTGGAAAAATTTCTTCACTGAAAGGATTATCAAACATTGGAATGGGCTGCCCAGGGAAGTGGTGGAATTGCAGTCCCTGGAGGTATTTAACAGACGTGCAAATGTGGTGCTGAGGGACATGGTTTAGTGGTGGGTTTGGCAGTGTTAGGTTGATGGTTGGACTCAATGATCTTAAAGGTCCCTTCCAACCTAGATGACTCTCTGATTCTACAATCCAGTGCCTTCACCCATTACTGAATCTGCCATCAGTGTGCTACAAGGGCTGTACCTCCTGCTGCCACCTCTGTGTTCCTTTCTGGACACAACTCACCTGGGAGTGTGCTTGGCTGAGTGATTAGAGGGGGAAAATATATCATTGAAAGGGGTGTATGGTGTGTAGCGGGAACAAGGACATGTTGTGTACCTACAGGTGTTTTCTTGCCCCTTGCAGGGGGAAGGAGCCTTTTGGGGATGGAGGGGGTGGCTGACAAGGGACCTGCTTGGCAGAGCTCTCCAACTGGATGGGGACCTGCGCTGGTCTGGGCTCCGCCGCTTCACTGTGCATACCGCTGTGTTTCAAAGCTGTCTGTGTTTAACGATCACGCTGTGCTCTCAAGTTAGCCGTGTCTGAACTGAAGATACTCCTCAGAAGTCCATATTAAGCGACATTAAAAGCTGAAACAGGCTGCTCAGGCATGTTCTTTGATAGATTTTTCTGATCGTGTGTAGCGTAACATACAGCAGGAAAGAAAAAGTCACAGCCTTCACTCTGAGAGCGTTTTGTGCCGTGAGCGTTAGGGACGGCGTGGCTGAGACAGCTGGTGCAGACAGCGACCTGCAGCCGCTCTGCAGGAATGCAGAAACTTCCATTAACCCCTCCTGACTGCGTTGTGTCCGTGGAAGATGCAAGGCTCGTGCCATCCCTTATACCTGGCAAATCTAAATGGGGAATCTGAAGAAAGGGTATAGTTAGGTAATAAATTACGGGCTAGAGAGGTTAAGTTACAGATCCTTTTATTCCTTGCAGCTAGATAGTTGTTGATTATCTTATTTGTAGTTATTTTGAACTTATTTTGGTAGAAGTGACACAAGCTCTTCCTACAGATTCTGCCTTTATGTAATGCTCAAGAACATGACAACGCATACCTGTGTAAATGCAATTTAACATTAGTTTAGCATATTATTGGTGACTTAGGCAGTGGGTTTTTAAAAAAATATAGAGTGGTGGAAAGCCTTTTTTTTTTTTCCTCTAAGAACACAAGCACATAAACAAAATGATGTGATTTCAGAGCAGCGATGCTTTTTCAGGGCTTTTCGTTACAGCCAAATCTTGCTCAAGCATTGGTGGGGGGAGTTTGGGAGCTGGGCACCTGGAAAAGGCATTGGCGTGGAGACCAGCTGAGATAAGTGAGAAATTGTGAGGTGTCGGTTTTGGCAGGGCTATCCTGTGCTCTGCAGGGTTTTGCAGAGCCTGTATTTCCATTTTATTTTGGGGGGCCTGTCACTGGGTGAATACCTTAAACCCAGAGATACCATTTCATGTGCAGCCTGTTGTCAGGGCTACAAAGAGTTGCAGATGTGCGCGTGTGAGAATTTCTCAATAAACAACCTGAGATTTTAGGCGGAGGGTTTTAGGAGTGTCACATCCCGTTATTGTCACCTTCTGCTGGTGTGGCTGTGCAGGTATCACCCTGTCAGCTATTGCTGGCTGGCGCAGGGCTGATTTATGGTAAGCTGCCAGCCAGCTTCATGCGTGCTTGCATGGGAAGGTGAGACTGTGTTTCCGTATGGCGCCCACCTCTGCAGCACCAAATGCAGATTTGGTGCCTGGTTGCATCCCATTGTGTGCCACAGCGGTGTCCTGAGGGCCCTGGCGAGGAGAGATGCTGGCTGGCATCACAGCTCCTTGCCCAGGCTGCACCAGCCACCCCTCCATGCAAGCAGCTGCTGTTGGGCTCAACAACACGGGGTACCCAACCTGGTTTAATCTTCTGCCTCCTGCCAAAGGGCTCCTTCCCCCTTCCCACGCCATACTGAATCCCGTGTTTAGCTCTGTGCTTTCTCAGCCTTTCAGTGTAGAAGTGGTAACATCTGGTGAAGCACCAAATGGGGAATAGCACTTGTAGGAGATCATCAAGAAAAAGATGAAACTCTGGGTCTACCGAGTAGGAGCCTGCAGTTAATTGCCTTATTTCAAATGTTTTTTTTTTCTGAGTAGGTGATAATCAGTGGGCCTTTGCCATTTAATTAAAGGGCTTTGTAAAGCAAATGATGTGGGGAATATGCAGCCTGGGGGACCAGTGGGAAGGTGATGCTTGTTGGTGTCCATGTGGTTTTAATCGAGCCTGACAGTCCGTCTCCGTGGGAGTACGTGGGGGAGGAAAGTCCACTCCCACGAAGCAACCTGGGCCCTTTCTCCAGCTGGTTTGGGGAGGGGGAAGGGTGGGGTGTGGAAGGTGAAAAGTGGCTAAGACACTACATCATCACTTAACTGGGAAAGATTCAGCCTGTACTGGAGAAGATAACTGCGGTTGTGCTGCTACTACCAATACAGTGGGAAGCGAGGTTGGGTCCTCTTCAAATATTAACGTGTGACCTCCAGATGATGCTTCAGAAACGTACACTGATGCTCTTCATGTTTCTTTAAAATCCATGGGAGCTTTGCCGCTGCCTTCTATATGAAAAAGGTGATATTCCAACATTGCTGATTTAAGAACTTTATAGCAGTAACCCTACAAAATTAAAAAAAAAAAAAATTAAACTTGTAACTATTGCAAGAATTAAACTTGGTTTTGAGGAGGCTTCTTTGGTGATGTTTATCTTTCTGCATTTGAAAAACTTAACATTGATTCATTCTAAACTTGCTTTCCATAGTGCCTGTTAGCATTTCTGCAGTCTCTCTCCAAAGACATTTGGCCCCTTGGCTTAAGAGTCTTCCTCGGTATAATTTTAATTCTTTAAACTTCCAGCATCCCTGCTAACCTTTGATCTGGGAAATGGTCTAGGTCCAGGGGTGAAATTGAGAAAAGGAGAGCCTATGTAGAAGAAGACAGACCTTTGTAAGAGGAAAGCTTTATCTCCCAGGGCGGAACCGTGTTATCTAGCTTCTGTCTTCAGTGCGTGTTTGGGACCTAGGTGAAGGCAGCAGCACTAGTAGTTAGTGTGTACTAGACGAGGAGGATCATTTGACACTAAGCTTTTACATTAAGATTGCAGGAAGCGTGCCTGGACTCTCAGCATGAATGTGATCAGATCCATATGAGGACAGGGATATCAAATTCCCCAGCTCCCCGCAAAAATGTTGTGATTAATCACGCTGAGAGTTGCAATTAGACCAAATAAAAGCAGCATGGTAAAGAAGCTAAGAAGGAGGTGATGTGAATGTTATTAACGAGCAGGAGTTTTTGGCTTTGTAGTGTTTTTCAGCAGAGCTTGCTTGAAATGTGTCAAACAAACAGAACCGAGATAAATGTAAAATCAGCTGGCTGCACATTACCCACGAGGATTTGAAATGAGTGTTGGGGAGAGGAAGAAAGATCATGATTACCCAGAGGAAAAGGACTAAATCTGTGGAGTGAAATAGTTATTAATGTTAATTGTGGCCATCATTGCACAGATGCAGAAGGTGATGCCATGTGAGGTCTTGCATGCACACTGTACCACAGGATGGTTGATAGAGATGGGCATTTACATCCTCCTTAAAGGAGATGGGTCAGTCAGACCCCTTCCAAATGTATGTCCCTGGTAGAGGGGAGGTGTGTAGGGATGTGGGAGATGAGGAGGGGGGGAACCCTCAGCCACTAGTGCAGCACCATATTTGCCAAAAAAAGTCCCAAATTTAGCTTGTCTTGTATTCATCTGCTCTTCTGAAGCTTTTCTATCAGCAGAATGATACATCACTGATTGTAATCTACTGTAGCTTAATTAAGCTATTGTACAACACCCTTTCTTAGACTTATTTAAACTTTGACAGCAACACTTAATCTGACTTTCTCTGCCTCTTCTTCCATTGGTTATAACCTTTCTATTGGGTGGGGATGTTGGTTCTTTCCAGCACATTTTATGGCTGTACAGCTTTCCTTATATGTTGTTGTTCTGTGTGCTTGCTGAGATTTATGGGCTGAAGTATTAGACGCAGGGCAAGAAAGGGGGAAACAGAGCTAAAGCCATTAAAATCCTGCAATCCGAGCACTGAAGGAATTAAGTCTCTTAAAGAAATGAGAGGAAAACTTGAACTAGAACATGTATGTGAAATCCCTGTGCTCCGACCTCTGAAAAAGAGCAGGCTGGGACTGCCACCCGTGCCCTGTGGTTCTGGCTGAAGAAATTAAAAGACTGACAGCAGGGGACTAGGCAAGAGCTGCTCGCTGTCTGCTGGCAGTTACTGGCTCTATGTGTGCTTGTGGAGTTGGATTTTGAAAGGTACAATTAAGAATTTAAAATCTGAACTCCTGCACAGCACAGGCTGAGGGACCTGATGCACCCGATGATACCCACACCACAGTGGTTGGTTGGAGAGCCTGGCATGGCCCCTGCTGCTATGCAGCAGTGGTCTGTTAGCAAGTGGTACCTTGCCTCTTGCTTGTGCCCAGGTAGCATTAGGGTGAGGGAAGCAGAGAGGCCACAACGACCTGTCGCTCCATGAGCACTATACGCCATGGCTGGCCACCTCCCTGTGTGCTGTTCAGTGTCTCCATGCCATAGAGTGAACATGGGTGATTGGTCATAAAATCATAGAATGTTTTGGGCTGGAAGGGACCCTAAAGATAATCTAGTTCCAACTCCTGTGCCACGGGCTGGAACACCTTCCACTAGACCAGGTTGCTCAAAGCCCCGTCCAACCTGGTCCCTGGAACCCTCCTCCCTTGTTAAGTGCACAGTGGTGTGCAATATGACCAGGTATCTCCAGATGCTGGGACAGTCAGACTCTGGGACAGTCAGATGCTGCAGGTGGATTAAGCTGGATTTTGGAGGGTGTGTTACTGCTGTGGGTGAGTTGGTGCTGAAAACTGATGGGACCATTTCTGTGGGCCCAGGCCTATCCCCTTGTGTTGGGTTTCACAAGGCTGAAGTTCTTTCTTGGACAAAAGGTTCAGGCTTAACCTGTGTCACCCACTGGTATGGAGTACTGCTGCCTGACAAAAGTAATTGTTTCTGCCTGGGCACTTGCAGAGGAGCAAATCCACTCTGGTCTTTGAGGAGGAGCTGTGCCACTGTCCTGCCCTGAATGACTCAGTCGTTGTTCAGCGCTGGCCCTCAGGAAACTCCTTGCCTGCTTTTATATTCCCTTTGCCTCCGCCACGTGAGTGCCTTCCTCCTGCTTCCTCAGCCTCAAGGTCAGGTCAGCTCTTCTTGGTCTAATGGGGTTTTTGTCATATTTATTAGGTGTTTGCATATATCTTACCACTCAGCCTTTGAAGCTGTTCTCTTCCATACCTGAGTCTATTTCGTTCATCTGCATGGTTATTGGTTGTATTTGAGTATTATGTGAGTCTGAACGGTGTAGTTATTAATTTAGGCTTTGGGCTTTATTATTTTTTTTTTTAATAGGGCTTTAAAAATAAATGTAGATATTGCAGAACACTGAGGTAAGCAAGGTCTGAGTATGCCAGCTCAGGGCCCCCTCCCAGCCAGGCTGAGTTGGTTAAAGTATTTTAACTACAGAGAACAAGTCATCTGCAGTGGTCTCTCGCCTCCAAGCTATAAAGCCTGGGTTCCACAGTTTCTAGCTGAAGTGGACCAACAACTCTCATCCTCTTTATCCCAGTTATTCAAAACTCTCACAAGTCCTCACTACTTGGCATTTTGGTGCAGTGATTGTATCCTGTACTGCTGATCTGAGCCATTGCTGCTCTTCATGTGGACTGCATCAGGCCACGATGTGCTCTGTTTTTTCTCTCAGTGATGGGACTGACTTTACCCAACCTGTCAAATGTCCCCGTGTCTGGCTGCAAATGTCTCCTCCTTATGCTTGGATGCAGCTGTTTACCTGCTTAAATATCTCCAAAATGTTCATTTTAAGTAAAAAAAATGTTAATCTAGAGCAGATGCATGAGTGCATCTTAGAGAAAATTGCTCATGACTGTAGACCTGTCATCGCTCCACTCGCAGGCCCAGTTTCGCTTGCTCATGTGGTGACCACCTGTAGCCCGTGGTAACATGGCCGAGGACTTCCACCTCCAAAGTCCAACCTCTGTCTTTGTTCTCTACCTCATGAGATTTCTTCCCGTGCTCTGGATCCTTGTGTGCATGTGGAGGCCATACAGGCCCTTCTCCCCACATTTCTTTGTCTGAATGTCAGCATAAACCTGAGTGACTCCTTTCTGTCTAAGAAATGTGTTATGCCAAGGTTCTGTCAGCTGTGTCTGCAGTAACGTTTGCTGGCTGCCTCAGTGACTCTCATCTAAATAGAGCTCATCTACAGTGCTTTGACTGGGCTGTCTCTCAACCCCTCCAGCCTGAAGAAGTGCATTGTTTCTTGTGTGGTCCTTAGCTTTATACCTCTTCCTTGAAGTTCAGCTTCTGAAATGGTCCTTCCTTGCAAGCCCAGCTCCGAAGATCACTGGCACATGTGAGATTTCACGCACTGTCAGGGAACAGCCTTCAAGGAAGGTGGGAAGCAACACGGTACCCAATGTAATAACGTAGGAATAGCTTTTCAAAAGATGCAGGTAGGAGTCCAGGCCCTCCAGGGCCAGGAGCAAGTGAGAGATGTTGAGAGCTGCTTTTTACAAAATGAGTTGGCTCTTTATTCTTGTAGTTGCTGTAAGTCAAGGGAAAGGCCTTGAGTTTTTAATCGATATATTGGTTTTCTGCGCTGCTCTGTGCAGACCCATAAGGAGAGCGGTACGGTCTCTCCCTGCTGCACTGCTCAGCTCTCTGCACCGATGGCTCTGCTATCTCGGCAGTGATTAGATTGGATTCTTTCCTGAAGAAAGCAAGGGTGTCGGCTTTATTTGGGAACACCTCTTCCCACTATCTTGTTGATACACATCAAATTCAGGGGGAAAATTGGACGCAAAAAAGATGTCTTAGGACTGTAAGGTACTATTCTGGTGGAGCATCCATATTAGGGTTTCATCTTGCACAAACATCTGCGATGCATTTGAGTATGGCGTGTCTCTCCTGAAAATCACCTGCAGATGAAACTCTTGGCCACCTGTGGCTTTTGTCCTGAAGGGGCTCTGTCCATCCACAAAGAGCTGTATCCGACGCCATGAAGAGAGAGAGCAGGTTTGCAGCTGAGCCCCCCGTCTGGAGGCTGTGAGGGCGCTGCCTGGGGAGGAGGGGGTGACTGAGCAGCCTGGCGGTGGTGAACAGAAAATGCAAGATGGAGATACCACCACCTGCACCTTCACACCTTCAAATCTGACTGTCTGCCTTCTGGCTGAGCATGGGATTTGGCCGGGTGCACCTGGTTTAATTCGCCTCTGCTAAACCAACCTGTACTCCGTTACACTTTTGCCAGCTCAGTGCTTCAGGTGGATGATGTGTTTTGCGAGTCAGGGCACTTATTTCCTGTGCCAAACACAAATACCAGAGAGTCCCAACATCTCAGGCAAGTGCTAATATCAAGAGATGTGGGTAGATGCTGTTTTCTTAGATGCTTCTATCTTTCCGCTAGCTGGCCTGGTAGTTAGACTGGGAAGTCTAAGAAAAGTTGAGCTTTTGCCATGGAAGCAGAAATGTGAGGCTGTCCCAGCCCCATGGCCAGCACCACCTGGGGGAACTTTAAAGGAACCCATGAAAGGCAGCTAAGTGAAGCAAACCTGTTGTTGGGAATCCAGTATCTAATGGCCTGCGCCCCTCCTGGGGAAATTATAAGTGCCCACAAAATCAAAAGAAGGTCAAACCCCACCTGTAAGCTGCATGACTTCATCCTTCTAAATTTACAAGTGATAAATTTGGCTCCCTTGGCCAAGTCAGTGTGGATTTGAGATATGTTCAGAATTTTCTTTACCTAAAGAAACACTGGTACTCTTTTCTGGGCAGAATATCGTGTCATATCCTCCTCTGCAGTCTTCCGATGCAGTACGCGGGCCATGCCTGTGGTCCCTTAGTCATGGGCACCATCTCCCCAATGAATGCAGCTCCTCCATGAGGAAGTGTCAAATGAGTTTTGAATACAATGAAGAAAAAATGCAACTGGAAATTAAGTCAGGAGGACTTCCTATCCAGAAAGGAGGCTCCACCAGAGCTCGTTGTGGCTGGGTTACCTCCCCAGCTCTGAGCTGCTGCACTTCGTTAGCACGGCTCTCCAGCCCTCTCCTCTGCATTAATTTGCAGCCCTGTTGGTTGCATCTTTGCACACGCGATCCCATGTGGTCAGAGATCCCACAGCAGCCTTGATTTTCCTCTGACCCATCATATGGGAGAAATTTAAGATAGTTCGAGTGGACTTTGTTTATTTATTCTGTGCCTTGGCCATCAGAGCCTGCTAGTGCTGTGGTGTGAATTATAGTAAAATAAACAAATGTAGTAATTGCTGCTGCTTTACATTGGAAATGATTCTTACTTATGAAAACATCTCAATAGGTGTAGAAAGGAGATGTGTAAGGGCCAGACCAGACAAATCAACTGTCTTAATGAACCATTAACACAGGCCTGTTTAAAAAAACAAAACAACAACAAAAAAAGCCCAAACAACACCTCCCCCCCAAAAAACCCACACACTGAACCCAGATGAAGTTCTCGCATTGGCTTCAGTTGCACTTTGGGTAAAGCTCATGATGTTCATCTTATTACAAGCACAGGAGTGTTGGTGAAATAGTGTGTATAGAAATGGAGGAAAATCAAAGTGAGGCAGAGGTAAATCAAGTTTATGCTGTGAAGGAATTCACACCCGCGAGAATTGTATGCATGGCTGTAACTGCGTTCTGCTGCAGCGTGTGAGCCAAAAAATTGACACAANGGGGGGAATGCTAATCACCATCTTTCCTTTCATATAAGTGTGTTAATAGTTTAGTCAGTGTTTCCAAAAATGGGGGGGGATGTGTGTTTAAAATAGAAACCACGGCTAAGTTTAAAACGAGCTCTTGGATGGGGAACAGACAGTAGTGTACATCCTGGTGATACCACTCTCCCAGGCACTGGGAAATGTGCAGATGCACGGCCGGGACAGCAGGATGGAGATGGCCAAGTGTTTGTGTCGGGAGCTTTCTGTTGGCTATTTGGGAGCTTGGTCACACTGGTATGTGGGAACAGTGCTCCCCATAAACAAAAAGTACCACGTACTGAAGAATTGCAAGGGTTGCCATGGAAATCAGGAGTTGTTACTGGCAGAGCAGGAAAAACATGAATGATCTGAAAAAAATGTGGATTGTTATAGCTTCCTACCCTCTGCTATGCAAAAACCCACCCCAGATTGTTTAATTCCTTGCTGGCTTGCTGCAGCTGCACTGAAAAGTAGGGATGAAGCTGTATATATGTTCATGGGGTGCGTGTAAACCACATTCTTTATTGCAACTCTTGGTTGTGGCCCACTGGCCAGTTCAGAGGAGCTATGAACTATAACCAGGACGTGGAAATTGGCTGGGAAACCCCTGATACGAGTCAGAGCATGGTGTGACAAAGCCTCGCCAGCAAAGTTCCCAAATTATTCATGTGTAGCTCACCTGGAAGGCTTTTTCAGACCTGTTCCCAGGGAACAGATTGACCAGGAGGCAGGGGTAGAAAGCTGGGGATGGTCTTCATAAGCCACCAGTGGCTGGTGGAGGATGTCCCCAGTGTAAAGGCTGGGAGGGGGGGGATGCGGTATGCTGGAGCACTGGGGAAACTGCTCCTGTTCCCACCACCTGCAGTGTTTGGGGACCCACACCCATGGCAAGGGGGAAAGACAGAGGAATTGGCTCCAAAACAGATCAGATGGAACCTGTGCTTAAATGGGTGTAATGAAGTATGGAAGTAAAATGTTATTTTGGAACCATAAGTTTAAATATACATAACAGTGATGAAGGCAGGAGGTCTGTATTGGAAATGCCAGCGCGCTTGCTGCTTCCAAGGATTTATTTTAAAGTCAGGATGCTAGAAATGCTGTTCAGCATGTTTCCAATGAGTTAAAATGCCTCCTGGCAGTGCGAAGGCCATGTTTACTAAGAAACTGCGTGGTAGGTCCTGTTGGAGGCTGTTTGGGAGCTACTGACACCTACAGGGTTTTTTCTTCAGGAGTTTGGTGGCCTAACTCTGTGCAAAGCTACCCAAAAGGACAAAGCTCTATGGCTTGCACCAAGCCTGGGGTTCAGAGACAGTCTCAGCAGAGACAGTCTCAGCAGAGACATGCTGTGCTATAGGGAAGGTAAAACGAATTTACATCTAATGCTGCTTCTCAGTTCTGTGTTCCTGTTGTACATTTTATTTTGCCGGGTTCCTGGGGCATCTCTGCTCCATCTTTCCCTGCTGCCAACGCCTTGCCTTCAAAAAAACCCACACAACCAACCAACTAACCCTGCAGCCACCGAGGCATTATTCCTCCTGGTAGAAGAAAAAGGGTAGTGTATGATCAGAGGACTCGATATAACCTGGCAAGGCGTCGGCAGCAGGGAAAGGTGGAGCAGAGATGCCCCAGGAACCCAGCAGCAGGCTGTCCCCAGCCGTGGGGTCCTGGGCAGGGGCAGAGGGTGGCAATGCTGCATCCTTGCGGTTAGCTTTGCACCCCTGAGGGATGAGCAGGCTGCTCCCTCCTGGGTGATAACGGGAGCAAAAGTTCTGGGAGAACAGCCCTGACCTGCAGTCTTCCCATGGCTGGTTGCATGGGGCCAGCCCTGTCTCTGGCCATGCCCCGGGGACAGGAGCCTGTCCCAGTTTTGGTCTATTCCAGGGGCTGTGCTGCCATCCCTAGCTCCGCGGGGCAGCGCGCTGGTCCCCCTCAGCCCCTCGCTGCTGGTGGTGCAGCAAGAACGCGGTGATGGCAGGTGACTTCATGGCTGGCACAGAGGTTTTGCTGGGTAGGACACGGCTATGGGGATGCATCCAGTACTCCCACCATGCTGCTGGGATATTTTTGGTATTGGTATGATTGACTTTCTACTGTTGGCTTTCACCTGTGAGCATATAAACTAGAGCTGTCCATTTGCTACGGGTCTCAAAGCATCATCTTACAAGGAGAGAAAGAATTTTCATTTATAATCCATGAGTCCTAGTCAGCAATGGGCTGTTCCTCCCCTCCCGCTGCCAATAGACCTCTAAGTGAACAAACAAATGTCTGGAAATACAGGCAATTTAGCTCGGAAGAGATATCATCAGTGCAGTTCAGAGGTTAATGGGCATGGAGGATTTATAACAAACCAGGCCTATAAAAAAAGAAGGGGGAAAAAAAAAAGGAGGAAGAAAGAAAAAGAAGAAAAAGGAGGGGGTAGTAATCTAGTTGACATCTATTGTTCTTCGTATAACAGCTCATCTGTATTCTATCTGGTTAAGGGTATTACAAAGAGAACGTAAAAACACATGTGTGTGAGCACACACACATATATATATACATATATGTGCACATATAAACTGAAATATAATGAGGGAAAAAGCCCCTGTAAGTTTGAACCAACAACAGCAATCCATATATCTTTATTTGCTGCCAACATCCAAGCGCTGAACTCTCAAGGAGCCTGGATCCCTGCCATCATCTGTCCGTGTCTGATCTCTTTGGTAAATACGACTGCTGCCAAGAATGAGGCAAACGAAAAGCGCTCGCAGATTAGAAAGAAACACATGGCAGCCACTGACCTGCTGAAATCATAAAATACATCATGAAGTAAGAAAAGAGGGGAAACAAATCATCCTCTCAGGGACTGCCCATCTGCTCGCATAAAGCCGCAATCATTATTGCAAATAAATACATTCAGACTGGAGAAGTCTGGGAATAATTTGGGGGGGGTGTGGGTACCACTTTTTTTTGGTGTGTGTCTTTGGAACCCTCTGGAAATTTTCCTGCATAAACAAAGTGAGATCATTGACCAGAAATAGATATCTATCAATTGTGCCCTTTTTAATTATGTAAGGAGCAAGTCTTTATTTTATAGGTATAATTAAGAAAAGAAATTACTTCCAAGACAGGATGGGGCCGTAGCGTTGGAAATGAACCACCGTGAAAATTGCAGGTCCATGTTTTTCCAATGAAGGATGGATGTAGCAGTATTTACTTCATCTGAAAAGCTCTGCCATGTGAATAGCGGCTGTGTTTTTGCTATGAAATGAAGGGATAAAGGGGGAACGGCTTCTATTAGATAACTTTATACACATCCTACTTTGCCTTTTTTTTTCCTTGGTGTTCCATAGTGACTTATCCAGATATTAGATTCAATGCAAAGACTCAGCTTGGGTTGTTTTTTCTTTTTGTTTTTTGGTTGGGTGGGGTTTGGTTTTTTTATTTATTTTAGATTTACCAGGTTAAATTTGACTCTTTGGAGCCTGCTGAGGGGCCTGGTATAGCACATGTATCTTCCTAAAGCCCAGGATTCAGAGGTGAAAAAGGGCTGGTTCAAATGTGCGGGAGGAGAATGCTGAAAACAGGAGCTACTTTAAGACATTGGTCATCTCCTTTTTGCCATTGTTTTCTTTCCCCTTGCTCTTTTCCACCAAACTGTGCTGAAAACCTTTACTTCAGGGGTTATCCTGTACTTGACAGTACTCTGTTTCTCCCCGAGACAAAGGTGTAGCTGTAAGGAATTTTGTAACTTGGGAATATTTCCCTTAATATGCAGGAGGGAAAGTTTTGCGCAGCTTGCCCAGGACGGAGCTGCAGGTTGCACCGAGCCTGCCGATGGGTCTGTGAGCTGGTCCCATCACAGGGGTCAAACTGGGTGTTCGATGCGAAGGGAAAAACCATGTGCGGGTGGGATTTCCTATGGAGCCTTGTCAGGGGAAAGTGTTCTGCACATTCCCATCTTCCCGCGGTGCCTGGGGAAATCAAAGAAGTGGCTTTCATGGTTATTTAGCCATGCATGTTGTTTATGCAACTTGTGTTTCTGAAGCAAGGGTCAGGCAAAGCAAGCTTCCAAACCCACCAGAACGGGGAGAAGAAAGTGATTGTATGGGTTTATTCCTTCCCATCTGGGTAAGGAGCTGAGCTTGCTGTTGTGGCGGTATGTCTGAGCCCCCCCCAGACCCGGCTGCACGTCTGTACACACGTGTGCGCAAAACCGAGAGGTGTTCGATGGCAGGGTGATGGCAGAAGCACTTGCGTTATGGTTGCTCTGTCCCGGCCGGTTTGGTTACCTGGTTGGTGCTCACGTGCAGGTTGTGCATCACGTCTGTCTTTGTGCTGTCAGAGGAGATCTATCAAAGTTTGGGGCAGCTGCAGCTCTGTGTCCTGCGTGGTGTGCAGCTACCTTTGAGCTGCAAATCAAACTACTCGTATCACACCTGGCAGCGTGCTGGTTTCGGTAGGGGATCATTTACCCAGAGCTGTTTAAACTAGGAAAGAAAACCCAAACCAACCTGAACAGGCGTTTTCACAATGCACTACAAAGCCTCCCACTGAGCACCAAAGCACCTCTGCTTCATGTGGCATTTTGCCGACATCACCAAAACTCCTGCATCTGTTTTACCATTCAGTGATGCTAAAACCTCAGTTTTTAAGAGGTTACGTTTTCCCGGCTGTTCAGCAGATCCCTCAAAAGCCCCTGTGAAACCTGTGCTGCCTGGCTCCGGGGCAGGACAAGGCAGGGGACCGGCTGGGTGCCCCTGAGCATCCTGCCAGCTCTATCCCAACCCACCCGCTTCCCCCTGGAGTGGGGATGTGAAGGAGCAGGAACAGGTTTTAAGCCTTAAGGACCAAAAAACCCCACAAATTCATAACCTTCCCAGTCCTGTTTTGGGGCGTCAAGAGTTAAAAGAACAGCAGTCATACCAAGAGAGCCTTTGCTACACGATGACTTAGCAGAGTCAAGAAGAAAATGAGGAAAAATTCCCCAGCTCCGAGTACAGGCTGGCTCCATGACCCCTATTTTCTGGGAAAGCCAGCGGGGTAGTTGAATCTTGTCACAACGTGCTAATGTATAGGTTCCTCCCCAATATCTGAAATAGAAGATTTCATGCCTGGTGCCAAGCAACTCTAAAAGAGGGTTTTCCCATCCCTGTCGGCTGCTGTTCTTATTATGCTGTCGTGCCTTTAAAACTGCATGAAGGATCCCAGCTTTCTGCCTTCTCTGAATTCATTTTTAATATTACTCGTCTTTCCACTCGTCTGCTTTATCCTCAGATTCCTCCGGGAGTCATTTCTGTGGGTAAATCACAACGCAGGCCACGGTGTCCCACGCTGGAGGGGGTAACGCGCTGCCGTGGGGTACCCGGCTACTCTCTGCTTGATTATAAAACCAGAAGGTGTTTTAGCATAATCTCCTCAGCATTTATCAGCACGTAGTATTTCCCTCGGATTTACGATTATCTTGACACACTTTGCAGTTATTTTCTGATCTTGTAATTCTCTTAGCGTCTCCTAATGTTTAAGCTAACACCATGAATTACACCTTTGCTCACCCCTTCGCCTGCTGTTGGCACGGAAAGCTGGTGCCCTCCTCCTCCTCTCCTGTCCTGCAGGACTGGAATTTCTGGCTTGAGTTTTAAGTAGATGGCTCTTTACCAGTATTTATTAGTTTGTGGAATGGCAGAAATTTAATTTTTCTCCTTTACTTACTTTGTGCCAAAGTTTTTATCCTCGGTGACAATAGGAATCTAGATATATAACATGAGCTGCAATATGTCATCTTCAGAAAATAATGATCTAGCCTATTTATCACATTTTTAGTTTCCTCTTTATGGATCCCAGGGGGGGCTCTGTTTTGTTTTCTTTTGCTTTTTTGTCTTCGTTCCAAGAACAGCGCTGAAATGACATAACTTATCTTTCTTATTCCCTCAAGATCTTGCGTTTGCATGCTTGCTGTGCTACAAAAGTTAAAGCTCCTCGTTCCCTCGGGGAATGTTGTCTCCCAGTTGCTCAAGCCTTCATGGGGCTGCGTGCCAAACTGTGCTGCACAACACGCTCCAGCTCTTGTAAAGCCGAGGATGGGGGGTTGGAAGATCAGGGCTTTGCTCCAGCCCCCCTTAGCCTTGCTCCTGAGGATGGCCACAAAGGTGCTCTGAGGGCTGGAGCCCCTCTGGTGGGAGGACAGGCTGAGAGAGCTGGGGGTGTTCGGCCTGGAGAAGAGGAGGCTCCAGGGAGACCTTAGAGCCCCTTCCAGTACCTAAAAGGGCTACAGGAAAGCTGGGGAGGGAGTCTTGATCAGGGAGTGGGGTGGTAGAATGAGGGGGAATGGCATCAAACTGGAAGAGTGTAGATTTAGATTAGATATTAGGAAGAAATTCTTCACTCTGAGGGTGGTGAGCCCCTGGCCCAGGTTGCCCAGAGAAGCTGTGGCTGCCCCATCCCTGGAGGTGTTCAAGGCCAGGTTGGATGGAGCTTTGAGCAACCTGGGCTGGAGGTGTCCCTGACCATGGCAGGAGGGTGGAACTCGATGGGCTTTAAGGTCCCTTCCAACTCTAACCATTCTATGATTCTACGATTCTATGTTTCCCCCAGCAGCTTATACGTGTACTGGCTCCCACCTCACCCTCCCTCACTGGTACAAAGTCCAGCTGAGCTGGGGACCTCATCTGGGTGAAAAATAATCCTGCACCATGGCAAGGAGCAAGGCTTTAATTCTAGGAAGTCCCGTAGCTGGTTTCTCTCTCCTGCCTCCCAAAGCATCGTCCCGGTGCAAAAGCAGAAGTGGTGGAGGAGTGTGTGTGTGCACAGGGGCTGTGGCTGCTGGCGGCTCCCCCGGACACAGCGGGGGCACAGCTCCAGGTAGAGCTGCAGAAGGGTTTGCTTCAGGGACACAACCTGCTCCCTGCTCTCACACCCGTGCTTCACACCTTACCACCCCATCCAGTAACGTCGCAGCAATAGTTTGCAGGTTGGTCTGTTAATCACATCGCTTAAATGAACCAAATTTTTAAAAAAGAGGGGAAAGGGTTTTGGTGTGGGTTTTTTTTTTTTTTTTGGTGCATAGGAACATCCTAACTGGGCTTTGTCCCAGGAGAAGACATCTGTGTGACGGCACCTCTGAGTTGCTTCTGAGCATCTAGAGGGGGCTTCATGGAGAGGACCTGGCTCTGCAGCAGCCGGGCTGCCTGCGTTCGTGGGGGGGTCTGTGTGCTGGGGGGGCTTTTTCCATCTTAAGTGATGAAATTATTTAAGGCTAACCTGAATTTTCAGGTGATGTTAGGTAGTTATTTAACCATGGTCGTTGTAAATGGACATAAGTGCCTTGGGACAAGATTCTTGCTGAAAATTAAGTAAATCCTATCAATATGGGGCTCCCAGGCTTACTTGGGGGGGTGCCCCCCAGCCCATGGCACCTCAGGCAGCGTTTCCCAGTTCTAGCTCGAGGCAAGAACAGGATACTTCCACCGAGTTTCGCTCTGAGCAAGGTGCGAGTCGGTGTGGGCTGAGATGAACTGAGGCTGCCGAGAGGATTGCTTGAAAACCCAACCAGATACTGTGTCTGTTCTCTCCCCCACCTCTCGCAGCCCGTTCCGATGGTTTAAGGGAAAGCTGATCCCATGCCAGATCACATGCTGATGAACCATGTTGGGCTGTTATGAAAATCATTGCGTTATAAAGCATAACATTGGCAAAGGTTTTCTTCTTTAATAGTGCATCCTGGGGAAATGATATGTCTCACTTCAGCTGAAAGCAACCGCTTGCTCCGAGCTGCCAGTTATTTAAGCACGTTCCCTTTCCCATATGGTTGTGACGGGAGATGGAGGCAGGCCAGAAACGTGGATGTGCGTTGTCCTCCTGTCCTGGTGCTGGGCATGAGTTGGACCCTTGCTTTCTTCTGCGTTAAAGGAGGTGACCTTGCTTTGCTGAAGGGTTTAGGGCTGCTGGGTTGATGCATGTCCGTACACAAAACCACTGTGCTTTCTGTGGAAACAGAATGATTTCTGCTTTAAAAAAATTAAATAAATCTCCATGTCAGCTGATAGACCCCAAGATATACATCTGGGTCCGTGGATGGCTTTAGTCTTCCAGCCATGGAGGAAAAGCCATAGCATTCTCTTCAGAAACATCTGAAGGCATAATAACAAAAGCACTATGTCAAAGTCAGTTTGGGGAGCTTTCCGCTGATGTCGAAGTGAAGCGACGGCCATCCCTGCAACAAGTAGGGACAAATTCAAGGCACTGTGGGGTGGGGGAGAAGACTAGGAGGACTTGGATTAAGAGACAAAAGCTCTGAGCTCCATTGCACCCAAGCCAGGAGAGAATGTTCTTCTGTGCACACTAATAGACCTTAATAACCTCATTAAGTGTAGAGGCACTCGATAGACAAAGCACCCTTCATTCTTTGAGAATCTCAAGATTTGAGGGCAAATTAAGGATTAGCAGGCCTTTCAAAGGCTTAGGGAAGTATTTTCTGGGATTAAATCATGTTTTTATCATTCTATGGAGTGGGCTCTGCTCCAGCTGCCTGGTGTGTGACAGCCCTGGCTGGCGTGGGGCTGAGTTCTGCCGGGGGTGTTGGTCCTTGCTTGGACACCGAGCTCAGGAGATCCTGCTCCCACTCTAGTTGGTGGTGAGATAGAGAAACCCTTTGGAGCTGGGGCAGAAAGTGTTTAACCATCCCAGCCCTGATGCAGCCTTTAGCCGCTGCACCCTGCGCACAGGGCAGTGCCCAGCCTGGGGGTTATCCAAAACGAAGGACTTTTACACCAAAGAGCGCCAGGAATTCAGGAAAAACCACCTGTGTGCTTGCACTCCAGCAAATCCCTAGGTATGTCTTAAGAAAAAGGGTGTTGATCTGTACGAAATGATTAATTATAGGAACCAAACAGTCTGCAACCTCGCTAACCCTTTTTTTTATTTCCGCTGAACTCTCCTTGCTGAGTTTGGCAGAGGATGTCCCATTTGCTCTGGTGAGAGCAGCACAGAGAGACCAGCTCACTCGAGGAACAACTCTTAGGAGAAGTTGTTTATTCTAAAAAGCAAATTAGGCTCATGCCGGCCAGTTCTGTGCCGGTAGAGCATGCTGCTGGCACGGTGCGGTCCTGATGGGGCAACAGCATAATAAAAGCAATAACACCACCACAAGAAGACAGATCAGCTCCCTTGGCTGGGCATGAAATATCCTGTCTATGGGCAGGGTATAGCTGTAATCGTGACAATTGTTTTCTTCATTTTAAGCAGTACGGTTTAATGTTGTCTTTATAATGCAGCTTTGCTATAGTTAAAAGCAGGTCAGAGGTGCGTGCAGGGATGGGTTGGTAGAGCTGTTCCTGCCTTGAGGCAGGGCGATAAATTAGCTGACCTAACACTATGTGTAAATATATATTAAAAAACCCCATAGACACACACATACATATATAAATCAAAAAGCGCTCCGTTTGCTGCTATCTGCCCACTTTCCATGCGCTTTGACCAAGTGTCGCGCTATTTCTGGCAAACTGGAGCAGGAGACCAATAGAACAAACTGCAATTTGCTTTAGCAAATATTTACAGAAGCAGGAACCAGGCTGAGCTTCTCCACGCAAGAGAATATAACCCCAAAGTGATGTGGGGAGGGGAAGGGACCTGCCTTGTGGCTGTACCGAGCATCTGTGGTGGGTAAGGGACCACGGGGCAGAGGCTGGCTGTGGCCCTTTCAGCAATGTGGGCTTTGCAGTGGTGTAAAAGACCATTTTTGAAAAAAAAGTCACAGCTTGTTCATGTTAGAGCTTTGGACAGGTGTTAAAATCCTTAACATAGACCATCTTGTGCATCTGCGTAGCCGCTCTGGGTTTGCCTGCATGGACCACCTGTCTCTTAAGATCTACCTTTCTTCTTTGCTTACATTCTCCTAAATGCCTTGGGCAAACAAATGTAATTCTCCTAATGAAAAATGCATATATTTTTGTTAAATGGATCTCGCTGTCACTGCATTGCTGCTTTCCCCTCAGTCAGGGCTTGCTAACAGGCTGGGCTCCACACATGTGCCGAATCTATCATCTGTCATGAGTGTGCACCGAGGCATGTAAGGATCCGAGCACTGACTCTATTTCCTAGCAACCGGAGGAAACCATCACACACCACTATTTTTCCTCTGTCAGCAGGATTGCTCCAATTTATGTAACCTACAAAATGTGTGTTATCACCACAATAAACCATATATTCTGAGGTGTTATTTACAGCCGGGTAATCATAGAGATGCAACCCTGCAGCCCCGGTGCCTGATCCGTCCTTGCTTGGGACCTCGCTTGGTTGGAAACCTCATAGAGATGTCGTTAAGTGCTTCTTTGACAATAGCACTAACTGCTTAATTATTGAGGAAGATAGCAAATGGTGTGTTGCATGCTGCAGTATTAAAAAACAGCTAAACCCAAGTGTCGCTAAAGCAGGGTCATGATTTTCGGGCTACAAAGAAGTAGTTGTACCTGTGAATAGCTGGGTGGGATGCATCAAAAGGGGCTGCTGGTAATGATTAGCTCTCAAAAATGAGAAAGGTGGAAGTATGGAGGGGTAAATTCGTCATAGGGAATATCTGATGGAAGCAAGGTTTGGTGGCAGCCCTGCCACTGGGTACCCGTGCTTGATGAGGCTGAGAGAGTTGGGGTTGTTCAGCCTGGAGAAGAGAAGGCTCCAGGGAGACCTTATAGCACCTTCCAGGACCTAAAGGGGCTACAGGAAAGCTGGGGAGGGAGTCTCGATCAGGGAGTTGAGTGATTGGGTGAGGGATAGCAGTTTTAAACTGGAAGAGTGTAGATTTAGATTAGATATTAGGAAGAAATTCTTCACTCTGAGGGTGGTGAGCCCCTGGCCCAGGTTGCCCAGAGAAGCTGTGGCTGCCTCATCCCTGGAGGTGTTCAAGGCCAGGTTGGACGGGGCTTGGAGCAACCTGGGCTGGTGGGAGGTGTCCCCGCCCATGGCAGGGGGGTTGGAACTAGGTGGTCTTTAAGGTCCCTTCCAACTCTAACCATTCTGTGAGTCTATGACAGGAGCATCGCCCGGGGGCAGGGCTCTGCCTTACTGGAGCAGAGCAACTCACACCTCCGCACAGGCTGCTTGAGGCCTCTGTGAGAAATCAGTGTGTCTTGTTCCTGTAGAGAATGGTCACTTGGGGCATCTGTCCCTTACTGTGTCCCCAGTCCCAGCGCTCTGTCCTGCTGGGTGGCCCGTCTGCATTGCTGGAGTCAGCGGAGGTCTGGGTAGGAGCCGGGTACCGCCTGCCAGCGCAGGATGCTGATCCAATTAACTTTTCTGGAAGAAAAAGGGCTTCTGGCTCTTTGGCGCATTTGCAAATCACAAGCAGCAAATGATTCAATCAACAGATGAATATCAAGCAACCTTAGTGAGCGGTTTCTGCATCACGAGCCCGTTTAACAGCAGATTGAGCTGCAGATTAGTGAGACATTAGAGCACAGTGTGATGCATCACAGCGTAAATGGGAAGGCTGAAATCAGCACAAGTTTCCTGGAGAGCTGCTTTATTTTCCTGTAATGCCAAGCCCATTATAGTCCAAAGGTTCTTAAATAACTCTTCTTGCAATAGATAATAATTCAGACTCTGGAAGAAAATTAAGGAATACAAAAGGAGGTAAAGCTGTGATGAAGGAAACACCGTTTTCAGGGGGTTCAATACAGTGGGAAAGCTGTGCAGCAGGAGAGCGCTCAGAAAATCATATGGGCTCATTATGTGAACGCTGCAATGGTCTAATCCGGAGCTGGGGTGTCCCACGGGACCCCTGCTCAGATTAAATGCCCTCGCGACGCCCTACCCTTCCTTCCCGGTGCGAGGAGATGTACCTCGCACAGCTGAATCCATCTCCAGCCTCCACAGCAACTGTGATAATGATGATGTAGCGGGAGGGAGCATCACATCAATTTTAGGTCTGAGAGTAGCAGACGAGCCAGCAGTGCCAGCCTGACCCTCGGCGACGCGTGTGCCGGCTGCAACCAGCGCGAGCGCGTTTGAATTTTGACAGTGATGCAGAAGCTGCTCGAGCTGTGAGCATGATGGATGTATCACCTTCGGGATGCATAAAGGCATCCATTGCGTCAGTTAAACAAGAGCGTGGTGGGCTGTGGAGTTTTTGTTTGCTCATTTGTTAGCTATTCAACTCGAAATAGTGAAGCCTATTTACACATGTAGCTTATTATTTGAAAGTAGGCAGCATGATGCATAATGCAGCCTCCCAGTTAGAGCAGAGCATCATGATAATGATAAACAAGCCTGGGAATGTAAGGTAATGCTTATTTTTCTTGGCTGAAGCTGCTCCCTATTGAGATAGCGGCTTTGCCAGCTGAAAGAGAAGCAAAGTGCAGAAACAAACAGAATAGGTGTTGACACACGTCCCTGGCACGCTGCTAGGGTTTGAGAGGACCGGTTACCCCGCCGTACCTGATGCTGCTGGTTTGCACCGTGCTGGCTGTGCGCACCCTGACAGCAAGGTGTGCGCCAAAGCCCACACCAAATTCAAACAGCTGGTGCTGTAAGTTGAAGCTCTGGCGCATCTCAGAAGCCTGACCTCTTTCGGTAGTGGTGAGCAGTCCTCACCTTCCCCTTATGGCTGCCCTAAAGGTTGTCCCTTCCCCAGCGCTGGTGTGAGTGTGAGAGAGGCTCTGTGGCAACCTGGGTGGGGGAAGCGAGCAGCTTAAAAATAATGACCAGAGAACAAAAAAAACCCCACGGGGATATTTTTAGCTTGCAGCAGTTCCCGGTGTGATTCACCATGTGGCCTGTGTACAGCTGAATCAGCCCGGGTGAGGATGTGATGCGGGGAGAGGGACGGATGATGGGGATGGTGCGGGGGCTGCTGAAGTCCTCCCAGCCCCTTCAAGAAGTCCCAGTCCAATGAGCCCTTTTAGCTGGGGCTGTGATACACTAGGATCTCGGCAGCAAGGCTGGTGTGAGAAATCCCCATTTTTTTTCTATCCTTCCTGCCCACTAGCCCTAGGCACTTGCACTGATGCCAGGGATGGGTGGCCACAGCGGCCCCAGGCTGAGCCCCATGCCGTGACACAGGATCCCAACACATTTCCCAGTGTTCCTGCTGGAGGTGTGGCGTACTGAGCCAGTGTGGATTAATCAGCTCGAAGAGCAGGTCTCTGCTAAATGAGGTCTCCTAGAGATGGAGAAGAGTGGGAGCAATTTGGCAGGGCAGAGTGCGGCAGCTCGGCACTGGCAACCCCCCAGGAAGCACATGTGCATCGCCTGGGGTGTTTAACATTAAACCTGTGCCTACACGAGTGGGGGAATCGCCACCCATCCAGCCAAATTACAGTTGTGTCTTGCCATAGTTAGAGCCGAAACACGGCTGGGCCGTGGCTGAGCCTTGGTGGCGCGGTGCTGTGGTGTTAGGGGTTTGCTTGGCTGCTGATGGGGGAAGTAAATAATTCTCATTGTCATCAGGCATCTGGGACCTCCCTCCCCTTCTCACCAGTCTGGGCGAGCTGGATGTTAAACCAACATAAATCTAGCAGGTTTCGGGGGTGAACTGCTCCTTTCTACTTCTATCACCTCCTCAAAGGTGTCTGCCCTCCCCATGCTGTCAGTTCTTACCTTTCCCAGGGTAAGAACATACCCCATGCATGTCTTCCTCCAGCTCAGACCACAGCTTTCGGGTCCCCCTGCAATTCTTGGCCAGCCTGACCGCTGTCTGCCAGCCCCCCGGAGCACGGGGCTGCTTGCAGCTCAAGCTTCCCCGGCAGCACAAGCCCAGTCCTGTTTACCTGCCCAAGGATTTGCATTAATTTTCCTCCAGCAAGTTTTGGTCCCTTTAGGAATCTCCCACACTTGCTGTTGGAGCTAGAATTGGTCCAAGCTCCAGCCAGGGCCGTATCATCCTCACAGCTTTAGTAAAGCCCTCTCCATCACACTGCCAACATTAGGATCCTGTATATATTAATGATCAGCATCTGGCCTTGAAATTACAGATAGTGTTAAATTTTGTAACTCTGATACTTGATGAATTCTGAGGATCCTTTAGTTTTAAGGATAACCCCCTCACCCTTCCCAGAACGTCCTCCAGCACCTGATCCCTGTGTCGTCCTCACAGCTTTCCCCCCTGCACAAGCATCTTCCCCTCATCAGAGTAAGGCAGAAAGCGTGATTTAAATTGGTCCAGACAACTGCCGTCACGTCCAGAATGGGCAGGAGAGCAGCCTGGGGAGAATTAACCCTGCATCCAGGCAGGGCCTGGCGCCGGAGGGAGGAGAGTCGTTATTTGAGCAGATACAAATTGGGCAGCTTCGTGGGTCAGGCAGGAACCAGATGGAAACCATCAGTAGGAGAAACCTGGTTTGGCTGGGTAAAACATCTCTGTGGCTGTAGGAGGAGAAGGGAAGAGAGCAGCTCTCGAGGTCCCACCAGCCAAAACCTGTTGCCCCATGGATGGTGTGGATGCTTTTGATCGTACCGTGGGTGATGGTGATGGAGAGTAAAGAGACTTTGGGCAGGGTGCCCGGACCCTGGTGTCAGAGGGGATGGCTGTGCCAAAAAGTATGTCTTTGTGCCCGTGCAAACCTTGTTCTTTGGACTAAAAATACGTTCAGTGTCAGCTCTTCACAAACCCCTTTCCTTTAAACACACTCCAGGACATTACGTGGAGTTTTTGCATCTCCTCTCTCTCCTTTGGTCCCCCAAACCTCCTACTAAATTAAGAGACTGCTTAGGCAAAACTCATTTTGGAAGTGCTCTGGGATGGTTTGGTGGGTTTTGGAGGCTTTCTTTGCTTTTCCTTACAAAGCGTGTGTGCCGAGGCTAGCCCGGGTACCGGACGAAAGCCGAGGGGCTCCTCTGCGCCCGCAGCATTTTCTGCTCCGCGCTGTTTCACGCTAAGCGATTTCTGCGTGTAACGGCATTACTGGGGCTTCGGGTTTGTTGAAACAGTTGCAGCAAATTAAACTTTCTCCGGGGCCGTAAGAGCATGTGTGAGCTTGGAGCGAGCGCGGGATCTGCCACCCCCTCGGGCTGCCTTCCAGCCCCTTGGAGCTCGTGGTTGTTGGACCGATTCCCTGAAGGATTCATTTACCTCCGCTTACAGCGCAGCTGCGTGCTTCCCCCTGCGAGCGTCGGTAGACGGGGATGGGTTGTTGTTAGCGGGGGGGCAGGGGGGGCCGCCTCTCCCACCTGTTTTTGTTTGCACCTCTTTTATTTGGGCTGAACGCCCCTTTCCGCTGGCTGCCGTGCAAGCGGGGTGGATCCAGCCCTCGGCGAGGGATGTACGCGCAGTGATTCTGGGGACAATCGTATTTTAAAATGTGGCTGAGCAGAGAGCCGAGAAATAACACAGAGCAGCTCCAGAGCATGCTGCAACTCCACCTGTGACAAGCTGAGCTTGTACTCCTGGGACAAAGTTTTGCAAAAACCAAACAGCCTGTTCCTTATAGAAAATAGGACTTTGTGGCTTTCATTGCGTCCCCTTCCAGGAGCACAACGTAACATGGATTCCCCATAACAAGCTCTTCCAAGGGGAAAAGGATCAGCAAAGCAAAGTTTGCTGCAAGCACCACATATATTTTGAAGTGTTTCCATCTTGCACCGATACCCATCTGTGTATTTCTGTGTAAGCACCTTCAATTCTAAGCTCTGATGTGTTAAAATATGTCCTAGACGGTTTTGATGAGACACGACACTCCAAGATATGCATGTTAATGATAGGCTGACTGCCCAAATTGCTGCAGCGTGCCCCAAAGTGAATGATGAACAGCGTGTGTAACCTGGTGTAGACAAGTATCACCCCCACAGAGTGCCGGTATGGGGCAGCTAAGCTGCTCTTCCTATCTGAGCAGGACGCGCTAATGCAAAGAATACTATCTTTATTGTGTTTTAGAATCATAGAATCATAGATTTTCCCCCATAGGTTTTAGGAATCCCATAGGAATCATAGGTTTTCCCCTATATGATCTTTTCAAAGAAAGCCTGCACTCATTATCTTTTATTCAGGACTCTATTTTACTAATTGCAGATGAGCAATGTACATTAGAGTTGTTCTCATAAAAAAAAAAAAAAAATGTCCCTGCAGCCCAATGTGTCATGTGTAGGTGTCTGGGATTTACTCATCCCCACTGCCAGGGCTGCTCCAGGCTGCTGCTGCCCCTTCCCTCCCAGCCCACGTGAGAGCGGCCGGCGGGGGGGAGGAAATAAGGACCAGATCAGCACCTTCAATGTTTACTTCCTCAGGAAAGGCTTTGCCCGATATCCCAAATGATCCGTCAATGTGAGCAAAAGCACTCAGAGTCAATCCGTTTCCCATCGGGTATCATGGATAGAGCCCAGATTTATGAGGATATTTAGGGGCCTGAGTGCTCTGGAGAGAATCTGGGTCCATGTTTCCAACCCATGGCACTTAAACGTAATTGGGAAAAAGACAGACTGCACCACTTGCTAGTTCTTAAAAGTGAAATTATTTCTGTGCAATGTGTGGTCTCTACAATACCTGCATCCCTCACGCTGCTTCTACCTGGGTTATCAATGCCACACAGGTGCCACGCAGACTTTCTGCATCTGAGCATCTGTCAAAAGCTCTTTGTCATTAGTTGCATGTTCCTGATGCTGTTTGCCCTCTGCTAAGCCTAAAGGGTTTCAGTGGTGTTTTAACATGACGCTCGTTCCGAGCTGCGCGGGGGAGCCGTGGAGCACGGTGCAGGCTGAGGCGGGTGCTGGGTTGGGGAAGGGTTGGAGCTGATGCTGTGCAAAGAGCTTGGGGCAGCCTTGGTGTGTCCGGGATGCTCTTACAGGTGGTTCTCAGGAACGATCAGCCTCCACCATCTTCCTAGTTATGGATATTTTCCCTTCTTCCCCACTAATTTCAGAAATGGGCTGCGTATAAGCAGCAACTTTTGTATCCCCACCCGGGAGATGGAGTTTAAAGAGCTGACACGGTCCTTGCTGGGCTTGAAACTGGCCAGGACTCAGCTGCGAGCATTTCTTCACACTCTGGCCCGGATGGGAGGGCGCTGGTGGCCGGCAGCTGGGCCAGAGACAGATGTGCATTTAGGATCAAAAGCAGAGCACCGTCCCAGGCAGTAACCATACGTAGTGATTCGATTTACACTGATGTGCTTTGGACCCTCAAAGAACAGGAGCAAACTGCAGTCTGCTCTGGGGTGTAATCTGGGATTTCGCAGAACAAATCTGCTCGAGGCTTCAAACAGCAAAGCACGTCTACATGCCTTCACGGCTGCGTGCACGACATGAGCCAAAATCCTCAGATGATTCATGGGCTTGTCCTGCACATCAGTGACTTCTCCAGCAGAGACACAATGATTCCCGGCGGTTCTTTCCCAACCCAACTTGTTAGTCTTGCCCCAGTGTCTCTCCAGCTTTGCTGCTGTTGTTGCTGTTATTAATAAGTGGCCTGTGAAGCACTGGGAGGCAAATCAATATTTTGGTGGAGCTGGGCTGAGAAACCCTTCTTTATTTCCATGGTAACTACTCCCACTCATTCGGGAGGCTCATTTCCCAGACAGTGGATCTGGAGGCCTCCCTGTGCCAGGAGGGATGACAGGGCAGGTGGAGATAACGCCGTGGCAGGAACGGTGTCGGTGCCTACGGATGTCCTTGCTGTATTTAGGGGCAACAGCCCAGTCTGCCCCTGCCAGCACGTGGTCCCGTGTGACCCCCCCCGGAGATGGAGCCGTGCTGGGAGGTGGCACCAGTGCCTCCGGCTGCTCTGCATCAGACCTGGCAGCTGGGAAATCTCTGCCGCTGAAGGCTTTTGCTAACAATTTAAGCAGAAACGATGCAGCGCGGGCGGCCGTGCCCTGCAGCGGTGGGGTGTCGGGCTGCCGGCACACACAGCTCTCCAGCCCCTTCCTACGGGGTCGGGGAGAAGCTGTCGCTGGTGGGTCCCGTCCTCTCCTGTTGAAGCCTCTTAGCCGGGAGCCTCCAGCCAGTGGCGGATACAGTCGGGAAGGATACACATAATCGTGTTTTATGCCCTTCCCTCTGAAGGCTCACCAAAGCTTATTAGTTTACATGGGCCTCATACGCAATTTGCTGGCAAATGAAGTGCGGCCACCTCTCGGGTGGACCTGAACACCCCTGAGCTGGGAGTGAAAAATAATAAAGCTGGCGGGTGAGAGTGCAAGTGAAGCTGGATGTGGAAGGGAGTCGAGATGCGGGGCAAGAGCATCTTTCTGCCGAGAGCTGCTCCGGCTGCTGCGCTGTACTGCGGGCCACTGCCAAATCTGAGGGGCAAATAATGAACTTGCTTTTTTAACCACCGTGATGCTTCCCTTGATTGCTTATCCTTTCTATTTACCTCCCTGCCTCCAAGGTGATTACCTGGTAATCGGGAGGACCTTACTCCCCACCCAGACCTCCTCTCACCCCAAGCCAGGGGACCCCACTGAGCTCAGGCTCCTCAGAGCGGTGCGTTTTGGAGAGGTACCTGCAGCCTTACGGTGCAGCCTCCATGTGTGTGCATGAGCTTTTCCAGCCTCAGTTGGCTCCACGTTGAACTACAAGTCGCAGGTAGAGTGGAAACGCTCAGGGTTAAAGGCTTTGAACTACATCGGTGCAACATCTGGGCTATGATTAGACGGAGCACTGCCTTTCCCCCACCCTGTGGTGGGAGCCGGGCACATGGGGAGGGTACAGACCCTGGCGCCAGGGCACCCCTCCTGCTGGGTAGGTCTGTGCTGTTTCTGGCCTCTACGTGGGAAAGCTGAACAAATATGGGGGCTTTTAAGTTTGGAGGTCCTTGATAAAGGTAGGAAAAAAGAGGATTAGCTTGATTGAAATCAAACCAGATTTTTTTTTCAGCTAAAATGAGAACAACAAAAGTAGTCTTGTATCAAATCACAGAATCATAGAATGGTTAGACTTGGAAGCAAACAACCTTAAAGATCATCTAGTTCCAACCCCCCTGCCATGGGCAGGGACACCTTCCACTAGACCAGAGCCCCGTCCAACCTGGCCTTGAGCACTTCTGTTTCATTTGACCTGAAACAAGGTCTTTCCTTACATTCAATCTTAATTTACCTTTCCATTAAAGGCTTTTAAAATTCAGCTTCATCATAAATCAGAACTTAATTTAGAAATAAGCAATTTAATTTTTAAAGAGACTCTCAGCAATTTCGGATCTGGTTGTCAGAAACTTTGTCACAGGGGGGCGGGGGGTGTCTGTTCTCAGGCTGGCAGACCACTGTGCTCACCCGTTAATTTCCCCTGTAACAGAGCCTGTGGGTTTTTTACCTCTTGCTGTGCTTGTAGCTCCACCCGAAGTAATGATGCTGACAGCAAAAAGGTTTGGTTCTGGATCTGAGCGTGATCCCGCGACCAGTGAGCGTGCAGGTTCAAGGCGCTCATCCCTGCCCCTTGGGGACCATTCCTGGCCTACAACGGACCTGAGCCCAGGTGTAGTGCACACACCAACAGCTGTATGATGCTTTAAATGCGTGATGCTTTTAGTAGTGCATAGGTGGAAATTTTCTGCTTTTAATAAGAAGAAAGGTGGGAGTCACAAGGCTGTGACAGAGACTGGTGATTTGTAAAATCGCAGACAACATTTTGAAGCGAGTGACCCCATGAAAGTATCCGAGACCAAAGTCAGTTTGACCGATTTCACCCAAGATTTGCTTGAACGTAAACAAATTCACAAAAGACACCTTAGGGGTGCAGTCTGCATTTAAGCTGGGCTTGGTATTTGTTGCTACTCTAGTTATTTTGTAGGACAGCCCTAAACTTTAATGTTCAGGTGATCTGTTTTTGTAAAGAAGATAGTGTCAATTAAGGGTGTGAGGAATAAGCTCATCAAGTGCTTCTGAACATATACCTGTGCAATGTCACCTTTGCAGCAACTGAAAATTTCTTGCTATCGACCTGCTAGGGGACATGGCATGCTTCGTTTGGGATCTCCCACTCTTTCACAGGAAGCTTTAAATAAATAGCTTTAAATAAACAAGATTGAAATCAGTAGGGTTGAGATAGGATTGTTATCTTCCCTTCTCCCCTGCAATTCGCAGCCTCTGCTCGTGCCCCGAGGCACCAGCCTGCTGGGAACACTGTGCCTGTCGTTGGTGCTCCACCAAGCCACCGCAGGCAAGGGACACTCACCAAAAGACACAGGACAGGCTTTGATGCTGCATTTGATCTGCACGTGAGGCTTTCTGTTTTCACGGGGAAAATCTGTCTGCTCTAATTTCCTGTCAGTGGGTAAACTGGGCTTGTCAAACCTCGTTAGGAACAAGACTGTTCCCGTGAGCTGGATGTGCTGTAGCTGTGCATCGGTCACCCGAAAGGAAGCCCGCAGCCCTCGCTGAGCGTTGTCGCTTGTGCTTCAATTTCCAGGTCGTACCCAACAAATCGCTCGTCATTGATAGAAGGGTGAAGAAGAGGATGCTACAGGCGGTAAGCCTGGCTCTATGATGGTGGTGTTTTAGTCGTATTAGTCTCAGTCAAGGTCAGGTCTGCAGCCAGTTTATAGCCCAGCAGAAGCTGCAGGAGATCAAGGCTTTTTCAGAAGTGACGGCAAGAATGCCGTGCGAGTACCTGGGCAGCGATGTATGTGCTGGTTAACTTGGCAATGGCATGAGAACCTGGTCCTCAAGGTCAGCAGCAATAGGCTCAGTGGAAAGTTGCCATTAGAAAACATGCAATTCCTTTAAAAAGTTGCTGTTAACGTTCTCCAGGTGTATTTGTGAGCAGGTTCTCCTCAGCCCAATCTGCACCGAGGAGCAGCAAAGTGCTGCTCAAGTGAGCTCTGCTGCAGCACTCGCTGCTGTTGGTCTTGTTTGTAGGAGCTGACCCCTCTCCCTGCAGCAATCCCGACCTTTTAGTCACTGTACGTGTGCAATTCTGCTGTCTCCGGTCATACCGTCCAGGTGCAGCTGGGGCTTGGACAAAAATAATGCAATGGTGGAAGGAAAGCTGTGTCTAGAGCTGATGAGATATTTTTCCCTGCATCAGGGAAGGAGGAGAAAGAGTTTCCAGTTGTTCCTGCTTTTACCTGTCTCTTCTTCCCCCTGTTCCTGAAACTGCCTGCTGGGAATCCAGGGCAGAGCTGCACTGGTTAATGTCAGCTATAGGGCATTAAGGGGTCATTGGGAAAAAAAAAAGCTAAAGGTATTTATGAATAAAGTTCCCTGTTAAATACATTACTTGTAACTAAGAGCTGGTGAGATCCTGGAAAACAAATATCTGAATGTTTTGCGACAGCTAACAACACAGGAGCTGGTGTTTCCAAATGTAATCCACTCCCATCCTTCGATCCCTTCCACCTCCTGCCAGCAGAAGCCTTCACACCTCTTTTGCAAAAGAGACTTTCCCTTCAGCCACTTCCATGTGGCAGCCGCTATCTTAAAACTGTCCAGAAAAGGTGGTTTTAAAGTCAACCGGAGCTCTTTTCTGCTACCCATAGCACTGTCAGGATTCCTACAACAGCCACAGTAACAACCCACTATGATGGCATTTTCCCTGAGACTACTTCCACCTGGTTAGGTCAGGATAACGCGCTTTTGTCAGCCCGGTATCATCTTTCCAGGTTTGCTCCATTAATTGTTATAATTAATGCTTATTTTATTCAAAGTGTCAAACTGCTTCACTATGAAGCAAAGGAGAAGCACTTCACTCTAGAAAACACGACAGTCTTTTTAATTGGTATTGAGTTGCAGCCGCCACTAATGGATTTTAAAAATACAAAATCAAAAGGAAATCGGCATAACATGACATGGAGATAAAATGTTCTGACATATTATTATCTGGTGACCTGCCCTGACGTATCGTACTGCTGCGACTGTTTGTGTCATGCAATAATACAGAAACAAAATTAATAATTCTCAAGCAAAATAACCACAAAGCAATAATAATAATTTTGGAAGGAAATTCTGTCGCTCTTCTGATTTCAGTTGTCAATAGCCACTTTAGTTCTTGTCTCGACACCAGCAGCTCAGATCAGCCCAGCAGAAGTTGTTCCTTGGCTGTTTCTCCTTTCGTACTTCACATTAGATCCTCTCCCCGTCACACTTGGCATTGCAATTGCCCGATGGATTGCGGAATCTCCGTTATCCGTGGCCAAGCCCAGCAGGGCAAGCTGCTGCATTGCCCAGGGGACTGTCCCCTCCTTTGAAGCCGTGGGAAGGGGTGGCCGCTCCCGGGAGCACCGACCTCCAGCATGTGGGCATAATCTGATGCAAAGCTTGGAGGAAGGCAAGGAAGCTGTTTTTTCAGACCTGTTTTCTGCCATCAGTTAACTTGGCGAATGCCAGGCTGGGTTTGTTCTAGTGGTAGAAGCAGAAATGAGTAAGAAAATCTTGCTGTTCGCACGCCGGCTTGTCCTGGAATTTTCTCTTCCAAGCCTGGAGTTATTATCCCAGGTTTAATGTTTTTAATAGCTTATCTGGCTAACCTGAAAGAAAAAGATAAGAATATTTTTATGCTGGTTTTAATACTTTTTTCATCTTACCCCACCGGCACAAACTCCCCATGCATGGGGTGCAAAGGCGAAGATGTCCTCGGTGTGACTTGGCTTTATCAGAGCCCCTACTGAGTCGGGCATTACTCCCGTTGCAGGAAGGAGCCGGCAGTGCACCCCAGTCCATATGGATCTTGGCACCCGTGTGCTTTCTCTGCCATAGGCGAAGTGGTGGCTGTGCTGATTAAGGTCCCTTTTGCTCCTGTGCTGCAGTCAAAGCACAAAGGTTTCATAGAAGAGAAGGTTTCCATTGCCTTTGCTTGCCTGGTTCATCAGAGGGCAGCGACTCCTGGAAAAGTCCTGGAAATCAAATGCTACAGAGCAAAACCCTTTTTTTACCCCCAACGTGAGTCTGTGCAGGCAGCTGACCCAGCCAAACGCTTGCAGGCAGGAGCAGGCAGGGCATTAGAGGGTGCTGAGCCCCCAAAGTGGCCAAGATGGGTGCAGGCAAGCCCAAACCAGGGTGCCCTGAAAACCCCATTGTGTGGAAACGAGCTCTGCCATTTAGCCAGCCAGCCAATTTCTTCTTGTTGCTTAGCCTCCTCCAGGCTTTTATTGCGATCCTTTTTGGTGGGTTAACCATCACCCAACAGGGTTTTATGAACCCTGCCAGTTTTCCTCCAAAGCCATAAACCTATCTTATTTTCTGATGGGGGAGAAACCCGGTAAACGAATCACCTTGTCACATGCAAGCGACATCCTTTCAACAGGCACCGTCATTTTTCTGTGATATCCTTTGCCGCAACTCGGCTCATGCTTGAATACTTTGCTGAATATGATGGACTTAAACATGTGCTAAGTGCTTTGCTGAACTGGGTCTTTCTCCTGATTTATGCCAGGGCAGATTAAAATAGAATCAGCCCCTTAAGTGGTCTGTGCCGTGTGTTGTCAGCGTGCCGAGACACTGCGTCTGCGCTTGTGTTTTAATTAAAGGTTCCACCTATTTACATGGAGTCAATCAATCTCGGCACAAAAACGTCTTTGCAGTTGATTAGCGCCGTACTGCAGACAAATGGCATTAAGCACAAATGGCTTTTTGGAGAAGTAATTCATCTGCGTGGAAATGAAAAATACAATTATTTTAACCGATGCCGTCGTGTAATCAATCATGCCCGGCTCGGCACCGGGAACTCCGCGTGCTCCCCATGTGTGCAGGGATGTGCAGGTGTTTTGGGCTGTGAGTCGCAACGTGGATGTTGGCAGTGATGTGGTGGGTACCCAAAGGGCCCCAGCTGCCTCCCCTAAACCTCTACCTGGCTCTACTGGGGCCAGGCAGGCTTCCGGAGATGGGGCTGGTGTTTGGAGCTGGGCTCGAGCCCCTGCAATGGTATTAATTAGATCATATGTAGAGCAGAAATGAGCAGAACATGGCTTCACTGATAGATTTTTAGTGGGCTCAAGGCTAATGGGTGTTTTAATGGGAAAACGCAGCATTCCAGCGTGTTGGAACAGCAATAAGAGAGTCTATGGGCCATCATTAATATACTCCTGATGATTAAAATCACTCTTCCCTCAGACCCGCGTCTCTCAACATACTCAAGGCATTTATTAGTGGTCCATTATATGCCCACTTCTATCTTACTGCTTAATTTGAACACTAATTAACATCATCATGCCTTCTAAAACACAAATGACACTGGCTAGTATTTCATTAACTCCAGACTCTATCTGCAGGCAGCGAGAGCCGAGCTTCATCCAAAAAAGCCACCTCTGTGGGCTCACGGGGCCGGCGATGGGAGAGTTTCACCTCCCCGTCCCATCTCCCAGGTCTCACGGTTATGGGGGAAGCTGGTGGGAAGCAAAACGATGACTTCATTTCCCGAAACGCTGGGGCAGTAGCCAGCAGGACTGCTTAGATGTCTAAACACTCGCTTAATTATCTCACCGAACTGGGGCCCAGGGCTTGGGTTCGCTGCTGCTGCTACGAACTCAGCTTGCTTTCGCCGGCTAGCCTGCAGCAGGGGGAAGGCAGAGCTAACCCAAAATGGAAAGGCTTACTGGTCCCAGCTCTCCCCCGTGCATTGCGCTGCCTCCTCAGGAAGGATAGAGTTCAATCAGCCTTTGAAAGTCAGTGAGGTTTTGTTTGTTTTTTTTTTTACCCCTCCTAAATGTCTTAAAATATATGTCCTCTGCTGCAGCTGAAGCCCTACCTCCTTCCCAGCAGTAGGGAAAATGAACGCCGTTCCTTTCCGATGAAGCCTTTTATGGATCTGGGGACTTTTACCATCTCTTCCCTGAGGCTTTTCCTCTCTCTAAACTGAGTTAATTCTCATTCCCTCTGCACATCCCCGTGGGGCGAGCACTGTTCCCCTCTGTCTCAGCTCCTCCTGCTCCTTCGCACCCTGGGCACTGTCAGGTCCTTACTGGTCTCACCCCTGGCAATACCTCCTATTGGGTTATTGGGTTTTTTTTTTGGTTGTGGTTGTTGTTGTTATTGTTTTTCTTCAAAAACAGGCCATTCCTGCCTCATGTTATAATTCCCAGGTCGTCTTCTGCAGGGCTGCTGCCTAAGCACTCATTTTGCATCTTGTATTCTTACAGCTAATTATTCTTAGTTAAGTGCCATAGCTTCTCTTGCTGCTGGACTGCTGCCTGCTTTTGTTTTAATACTGCCTCTCCACTTCTCCTACTGTACTCTTCTTAGTCATCATTTGAAGCTTCTCTATAGTCCAATAACTCCTATGATTAGTCTTTTGAAACAGCACTATAGAAGACACCCGTTTTGATAGCGTCCCCAATAGTTTGGATATTGAATATGAGCGAGAGCATTAGAGGGAAAACCCCTCGAATGGGGAGGGAATACTCTGCTCCCTCAGGCTTCTGGCNGCTGGGAAGCCGGGGGGGTGGGGGGGGAGCTGTGTGAGTGGGGGTCCCGCCGTGCCGCAGCAGAGAGGGAGGTTTTGCAGAAAGCTAAAACGACAGCACAACAGGGACAAAGCCAGTCCTCGCAGCATTAATACTTAAAGAGAATCTGGGTTGAAATCAGCTTAGCACGAAAGGTGATAGGCAAAGGTTTGGGATGTTGTTTTCCCCTTTGGGATTGCTCTTCCTTTGGCCTTTTGGCTCCGACCGCGTGTAGTATTAGTTTAATATCTGACACATCCTCTGTCAGGAGACTGTCGGTGCTTTTGTAAGGGATTTGACACTGTATATATTTCTTCTGCTGCCAGCTTGTTATGATCCTGCCCTGTCATGATCTGGGTTTTAGCCTTTGCAGCTGATGTATAGGCTGGCGTGATGGAGCAGCAACAAAATTAAGTCCAATTTCTCGGCGAAGATAAGCAACGACACGAGCGGGGAAGCGAGCTCAGGCTCGGCAGCGAGCGCGGCGCTCCCCCTGGAACGGCGAAGACAGACAGGGTGTTGGTATGAATAAAACCTGGGTGCCAGGGAGAGGCTGTCAGTGACATTACTACCTGTCACACGTGTGTAAAGTCATCAAACAGCGGGTGGGCGGCCGTGACAGCCCTGGGAAAGACATCTCTATTAGCGCGCTCAGCGCCGCGCTGCTACGAGGTTGCGGCGTGTTAAGGGCAGGCAGGCTGTTCCACTTAAGGTGGAGAATGATATATTCGGCAATCAGAGTAATTTGATTTGGCTGAGGTTCACGGTGTTTTGGAATCTGATGTGAGTCTTCCTACTATTGGATACTGCCCCAGATTCCCAGTGCTGCAGCATATTGCATCTCCCTTTCGGGCTGCGCGGAGTAAATGAGCTTCTGAGCCTGATGGTACGGATTTTGTACCCAGATGGGCAACTTCTCTCATCTTCTGTTATAAACTGGATTGCAAGAAAATACAGCAAGAGTGGTATTCCTGCACCATCCGACTTATAAAAGCAGTCAGCGATTGTACCTAGTGGTCCTTTTTCTGTCCCCAAAATCTTCTGCCCATCTCAGATTAAACCTGCTTTCTAGAAGTAGCCTTGGCCAACACTGGTTTTGTACTGGAGAGGTTTCCAGGAGCGGGATTTTTTTGTCCAGAGGGTTAGTGAGGTGCAACTCCTAGAGCAGGGAGATCTGGATGCAACAGAGGATGCTGGCTCCCTTGCAGCTCGCTCACCAGAGACATGAAAAGCGGCAGCCTAGAGAGGCAAAGACCAAGCTGAGCCTGTCCCAGGGGGGTACACCGAGAGCAGGGGGGAGCCACCACGGGCACTGGAGGAAGAGGAGTCTGCGTGTGCTGGAGGGGAGGAAGGAGCGCTCCGTGTACTGGCTTAAAATGCATTCCCACGTGCCGTGCGCGCCGGCAGCTGGATGCTGTCTGGCTGCAGCCACCTTGTTAAACTGTTTTCCTTCCCCTGCTAAAACCGGGATTGATGGTTTGCACAAGCTCAATGGTTGGTGTAAGCGAGCGCGGTGCTTTGTGCTGGGCGGCGGGGGGTGAAGCCTCGGTGGCGGCGGTGGGGCTGGTTGCGGAGAGAGGGCTGTCCTCTCCTGGAGCCGCTCGGGAACGGCTCGGCCTCGGCGGGGACACTGGGGCGCAGCGGGGTGACAACCACCACGCAGCACAACCTGCTGCAGGCAGAGGGTGGCGAGGGGACGCAGCCGCCCACCGGCCCCGAGGAGCCTGCCTGCGCCGCCAGTCACGCTGCCAGACTCTGTGCCAACTTTTAATTGCATTAATTTAATTATAAGGATTTTCTAGATGTAGCAGGGCCTGTGAGCCTCTCCCCTGAGGCTGGGGGGGTTGTAGAGCCCCTGTTGCGGATGAAGCGAGGGCAGAGCCCCCGGGAGCTCAGTGCAGGGACAATGGGTGGCCGTAACCCAGCGGCGCTGTCACCTGGCAGGAGGTGTCTTGTGGCCAGTGCTAAACTGGCTAGAAAACTATTCTCTTCTCTCTGGGATCTTGTGTATTCTTCTACACTGCAAAACAGCTTCGCTGTGGGACTGACAACCCCACTTTTCCCTGAGCAACTTCTGTCCTGATGGTTAGGAGCCTGCAGGAGAACCATGGCTCATCAATGGTTCATTGATGGACTCTATCCACTGCTGTTGGTACCTGTCATCACTGCTCTGGTCATGCAGCCATAATCATTTTCCCTGTTAACTGTGCCTTTCTCAGGTTTACAAGCTTTTTAGACTTGGGACAGCTTTCCTGGACCGAGGATGGCTGGAAGAAGAGGGGTGAGAAGCTGGTGGGTGGCCATGGCAGCCCCACGGGAGAACCCTTCTCTCTCCTTCCCCACCTGCATGTACATCCAGGTCGAAGCGGTGCTGGTAAAGGGTCTGCGAAGCTGCCCCTGGCTGACATGGGGTAGCACTAGTTTCCACTGTGTCACCAGAGATGAAACCAATAGTGGCTTTTAGGCAGTTTTTGTAACAGCTTACCCACTTTAAAGATTTACAAACTGTTACTACTATTGGTCCTCGTGGCTTGGAGTTGAGTGTACAGTTTGGGGGTTGAAGTTGTTTAATTCCCCCTTGTTCCCCACAGTGTTCTGCTCTGCTACCGCTTGGCCCCCATTTCCCTGCAGGAATAAGGTCAGCACAGGGAGCAGCGCTGCCTTCCTCCCACCAACCCTCCCGCCTCGGTGGTCCCTAGAGCTTTCGCTGCTTATTCCTTCCATTTTCCCACTTTGCACTGTTTAAAAACAAGCAAGCAAGAGCTCCCTGGAGCCAACCGCTCATTTGCTGGCAAGGACTGCCTGTTAATCAATTAAAGCTCTGCGAATGCGTTTGCAGCAGGGTGGATGATTAAGATGCTTTCTGTCTCTAACGCACGCCTGTGGGAGGCTCTCCTGCATGCAGAGGACACAGGTGTGTTGGCCTGGAGCTCCTGCAATGCTGCTTTTGTAGGTATAAAATACCCATCTTGGTGTAAAGAAGGCAGCCCATCAGGATGGCGAGGGAAAGGGAAGAGGTTTAGCAAACACCGGTCTTTACCTAATGGGGGTTATTACCTGAGCACGCTCTCCAGGGGAGGGTCTTGATGATCTGCTCTGGGGGAGCATCGCCCCGGGGACCATCGTGTGCAGAAGGGGTCCTTGCTCAGTCACAGGGGCAGTGAAGGAGATGGGCCGATGCGGAGGACATTCAGGAAAAGCAACAGAAGAGATACTGATGAGGGCAGCACTGAAACAGCATCAAAAGTGTGTACCCAGGTAAAAATCAGTGTTAATAACCCTGGGTTCATGCTTGTGTTTTTCCATGCCCACTGGCCTGCGTCAGGGCACACCTCAGCTGTGGGAACCTGCCAGCCCTTCTAAATATTGCTTTAATTTCCACCGCTCATCTCCATTTCCAGGCATGAATTTGGTTCGTTTCAGAGCCTTAAGCAGGGAGATCAACGTGACACAAACCATTCCTGCGCTCAGCCGACGAAAGGGTGCTGGGTTGGTGAGGTGTGCACGGTGCCCTTGTTGGGTCGAAGTGTCATTTTGGGGATCACAACGGATTAACGAAAAGCCTTTATGTAACACTGATGTGCCATAAACTGTAGCGCAGTCCTTGTGTAAAATGAAAATTGCATTCATGCTTACAGTTATGGAAGTGATGTATCCAACCCCTGAGCTGGCCACCAGTCCAAAATCCATCACCGTAGTAAGGCAAGCCAAAGAAGTCCTGGCACTGGCACAACTTTCTGAACTGTGATTTAATAGAAAGTTTATTAGTGTTTTAAAGGGCTGGGACTGATGGGGTCAGGTTTGATATTTGGTTAGGACCGGGCAAGAGCAAGATCCAAATCTGGCCCCAGCACAAGACCCCCAGTTGGGGAGGACTTTGCAGTGTGGTGCTCTGGGTATGGAGCTATTTTATGGGGGGAAACGCTGGGGTAGAAGGAAAACAGCTTGAGAAGCAGACAAATCTGGAAGGTGGAAACTGAGGCATCTGCACAGCTGGGAGTCGTTCAGTGTAAAACCCAACGCAGGTGTGGGGAGATGAGTGACCCCCAGGAGAAGGGGTTTGGGGGGCAGATCCGTGTACCCCAGCCGCAGTGGGAGCAGAGGCGCTGCCGCAGCTCCCTGCCATGGCAACCCTGGAACGGGCTCTCCGCTGGGAGCACATCACGTCCCCGTCCCCGGCAGGGCCGTAGGGTAAAGCACTCGGTATCTTTAGAAGTTGTAAAAAAACCACCCACCGGTCTCCCTGTGCATTGGGAATACTCAAAGAGAATTAAGAAAGCACCTCCTGAGATTACTTTTTTTTTAAAGCAAGATACATCAAGCCAATTGGTGATTAAAATATATATATATTTACTATTTTAGTAACAAGGTTTCACGCTATCACTTAGTCCCTAAAATAAACTAATGGTGCGGTGGCCAGAGCGGAGCCCTGCCTTGCAGCTGCCACCAGAGAGCATCCTTGTATACTTTTTCTGTGGAAACAGCACTGAGCTGGGAAGGAACCCATCTTTCAGCAACCTGTCTCTTTTTAAGTGCTTCCCAGTCAGTTAAAGATACAATAATTGAAACTTGTCTATCAATCATGTTAGCAGACAAAACAACATTGTTTCTCTTCTCTTTTTCTCCAAAGTACTATAGCTTGATCGGCTTAACAACGCGAACAAAGACGCTAAGTCAAAAATCCCACTTAAATGTTTTCAGGTATAAAAGCACATCATCTTTGGGGAGGGAAGGTGCAAAATTCATTGTTTAGAAGCGTTCTAGGGGAATACTCAAAAGGCAAAAAGAATACCAAGAATACAATATGTGTGCAAAAACCATCTTTGGGATGATTATAAAAAACCTGCCAAGAAATTTGCATCATGCCTGCACATCTGTAGTCCCCTCATGCGAAGCAGCTGATATGTGTGTCCAGTGAAACAGGTTAGGGGGTTTAGCTTTGACTCCTTTTCGTGCTTTCTTGGAATATAAAAGCATGCTAAAACAAGTTTTGCGCTTTGTAAGTCCCTGTAGATGACGGGGCAGGAGGGCGGGCACAGTCTGTGGCTCTGAAGCACTTCATAAATTATTTTCTTTTTCTTTTCCTAAGCGTATTTTCCCTTTTGCCATCCAGGTGTTCCCCAGCATCCAGGCTCCCCAGAGGTGCAGCAGCCACCTCAGAGTTCCTCCACAGTTTTCTAGGTGCACTTTGCAGTTCCCATAAATACATTTTTCCTCCAGAAACCCTTGACTGGGCCATGGCAGGTGTCCCTGTGGGTAGGTGACGCGCAGGGCAGCGCGGCCCCGCAGGGCTGGGGCAGGGGCGGCTCGTGGGCTGCTCCAGTGGGCCATGAGCATCTTTGCTTGGCCTTGAATAACTTCCCACGTTTCTCTCTCTCTCACACCCAGGGCTTTGCTGTCGGGATCTTCTAATTTGTTTCCACTAACAAAAAATGCAGATTTGTTGGCTACAGGTCAGAAATGTGGCAGCTCCTCCAGGCTCAGGTGGCCCTGTTGTCCCAGGAGGGCCACACAGCAAAGGGTTCACCAGAGCTTTCTGCTTTTTCAAGCCAGGCTCTGCGTTGCTTCTGAGTTCATTTACTTTGGTTTTGCAGCAGTGTTGCATTGGGTTTGTATTTTTATGTATACCTTTATGCAAACTGATTTAGCAGAGGATGCTGGAACAGGTCTAAGCTTACCCCGTGGAAGAGCAGAAGACAAATCTCCCCATGCAAATTGTTTCCCTTTCTCAGTCAGTGGGGGGGAAAGAGAAATAAATAAGCAGCGAGAGGCACCAGCGCTTTTATAACTGCTGGAGCAACAGGGGGACCAGCGCGCTGTGAGTCACAGCGACGCTGCCGCTTCCCGCACTGCCATTAACGCTCCCATTTGCAAACATTAACCAGGGGTTTTAGGGAGGTTTAAAATTAGTGGTTTGTTCGTTACTGTGTGTTTCCCTCTCTGTGCAGTCCGCTGAGGATACCACAACCATTATAGCTCATAGACGTTGTCCCCAAGATGACTTATGCTTTTAGCTCTAGATGATTACAATTCAGTTAACTGAAACAGAGTCATAAACTAAAATGTGGCCATTGCATCCTCGGTACCTCATGCCTGTGATGCTTGCCGCCTTCTCCAGGTGTTGTTCAAGTTCATTTGGGATTTTACCGAATACCTAGTGGGGTGGGAGGGGGTCTTTGAGCTGCCCTTTCCCTGGTGTGGTCCAAGCTATGAAAATTTGTCATTTAGGCTGAAAGCGGGGTTTCCTTCAGCTAAAGTCTTTAAACTGTGAAGACATCGGTCCACTACAGACCAATCGTGTTTCCAGAACTTCTTACTATGTGTGTTTCTGGTCAGATAGGCAAATAGATTCAACCTGTGGTTGCCGTATCTTAGTTTTCTTTGTCCTCCTTACAGAATTTTTCTTTTCAGATAATTTTCTGAGTTAATTCCTATTCTGTTGCAAGAAACTCATAAAGCTGTTATTGCTCAGTCGCTCTCGGTCTCCTTGTTAATATAATACAAGGCTAAGCAAAGTTCACAGAAACTGCCTACACTGGAGAAATGGAACAAGAAGGCATTTCTGAACGCTGCGGGTTTTTTAAAGCTTCTTTGTTCAGAGGTAGGGAAAACAACCTGTAAAACTTCATCCTGACAAAGAGAGCTGCAGATTTAGGGCTATTGAAAAGAGTCATCTCTCCAGATGTAGGTTGGCATGTGGGTTCACAATCGCAAATATGACTTATGATTCATCCCAGCGTACTGGTGATGGGAGGAGAGAGTCTATATTAGGACAAATGCTGAATGACGAGGGACAGCTCACAACTTGAAGAACATGGAGAATGAGGTCATACGAGATGAAATGCTTCGGTATTGCCAGGCACATGTTCATTTCCTGAAAGAGAAGAAAATTCAAGTGGTTTTCAGAAGGGGCAATATTTATTTGCCAGCGGACAGGCATCTTTGAGTTTGTTTTAGGCTTTTACCGCCCATCAGGTGCTGCTCCAGAGCACATGGCTTCTTCTGAGGCCTTGGGTGCCTTCAGAGGCACCACACAAACATGTCTGGAAAAAATTGGTCCTGCCCAAGAGGCATCTTATCCCAAGTGCATGGTAATTTTCTGAAAACAAGCGAACAGTTACAAGGGTCCTCAAAAACAGATTGTGATGTAAATGCAACCCTTGTGATTCAAGCTGTGCAACATCCTTTGGGGCGTAGGAAGATTTTTCTCTGATGTTCACTCTTTGCTCTAACTTTAATCTAGAAGGCTGCTGCCTCACAGAGGAACGCTGCTTTAGGGCTACTATACCGGGTGTGGAGAACCATCAGCTTAATAATTTTGGTACTTCCAGGGGTGCGGCACCGTGTGCTCATGATCAGCAAAGATGGCTCTGTATTACCTTTTGCTTGAACTAACAGGCATGTTTTCCCCCTCTTGAATGTCACAAAAGATAAAAATCCAGAAGACGGCCACCCTTTTTTGGTGCTTTGTCTTCAGAGGACCATCTTGGCACGTCAGCTGCTTAGGCAAGTGGTGTCAGCCAGCTGGGACTTGTGTCACCCCCGGGAATAGCCGACTGGACTGAGAAGAGGAAATATTGCTAGGGAAGAGTCGGGGGCATTACATCTGGGAAAAGTGATGTGGGTACTTTTATTGGCGATGATGTAAAGTATCTGCCTCACTTTTGTCCCTCCTGGATCCTGGGGTTGCCCTGAGCTTCGGGCAGCTCCCAGCTGTGGCTGGCACCCTGCTGTCCCAGGACTCTGCCGTTTGGACCTCTTCTCCACTGCAGCAGAGGGATTACTAGCTGCTTTGAAATACACTCATGCAAAGCAGAGAGTTAAACCCCAAACTTCCATCTGTTCGTAATGAAACATCTTCACTGGCTGAATTTGACTAATTTAGTGATTACTATCGGGAGAGAATGGTCTCTCCGAGTCCTCCAGCTGTTCCAGCCTGGAAAGCCTCTTGCCTCCCCGTAAGGGGCTGCAATCATTTCCTCTGTGTTTTTTATCTAATTTGGTGACAATAATTCAGCAAGTCCACTCTGGCCAGCTGTTCTTCAGGCCTCCCGGCCCGCATTGCTTATAGAAGGCTGCTGGTGATGATGTCGAATCAATCTTTCCAACAATTTTGCATCTGTCCTCAGCTCTTGGAGTTGTTCCAGCTGTTCTCAATATACAGCTGATAATTTAGCAACACCCACCCCCCCGCAGCGATTCACTAGCCTATGAAACCTCCGAACCGTGCTCCAGTTTCTCACTTCCCAGTTTGGCTACAGTCATTGAAAATATTGTACAAGTGACACTTCCAATAAATTAGCAGTAATTTGAACTCTTGGTAGCAATTTACAGATAAGGTGGGTTTTGCCTGTCATCTCCTTGCATGTGAGAATGTGGATCTCTCTAAGCTCAGATGTGATGTTATCTGAGGGTCATCTTCAGTGAAAGCTGTCGGACTTCTGGTGGTGAGGGAAACTCTGCAGTGTGGGCAAGAGACCCTGAAATGGTCCCTAAGATATCCTTGGTCCTTGGGGTTGTTTAGCCTGGAGAGGAGAAGGCTCTGGGGACACATTATTGTGGCCTTTCAATAATTAAGGGGGGGCTTATAAGAAAGATGGGGATAGACTTTTTAACAGGGCCTGTTGCGATAGGACAAGGGGTAATGGTTTTAAACTAAAAAAAGGTAGATTCAGACAAGATATAAGGAAGAAATTTGTTATGATGAGGGTGATGAAACACTGTCCCAGGTTGCCCAGAGAGGTGGTGGATGCCTCATCCCTGGAAACATTCCAGGTCAGGTTGGACGGGGCTCTGAGCAACCTGATCTAGTTGAAGATGTCCCTGCTCATGGCAGGGGGTTGGACTAGATGGCCTTTAAAGGTTCCTTCCAACCCAAACTACTCTGATTCTGTGTCCCCAGGGAGACAGGATAGATCAGGGGGGCCTGGCTCCCTTTCACTGGCTTCCTTCTGCTCACCAGTGGCTCCTCTCCTGGGGCCACTTTGTGCAAGCACGGAGAGTTCTAGAGCTCTGTTCAAAATCCCTCCAACTGTAAACTCCTTTATCTTTGCTATTTATCAAACCCCAGGAGCAGTCCTTGATTTCCTGGGCTGGTTTCATTCAAATACTTCTCCCCATGCTGTGCCATGTTTTCTGCTCGCGGCGTCCTGTTGCGCATAGCCCACTTCTGCTTCTTCACTGGTTTTGGGCTCTGCTTTGCAGAGGCGCTTGGCAGCTATTACAGCCAGGGAAGCTCCAGCTCTGCTTTTGTTTTTACCTCCAGATAGAAGTACGGATGAGCATACAGCAGCTTCTGCTTTTCTGTTCCTTGATATTCTCTTCCCTTCCAGTTGATAGGAAAAGTCTGGCTATAGCTTTCTGGATGCTGTACTGTCCCTTAAATCCTCCCAGAGATGCTGAGGCACTGGTCCACGCTGTAATCACCGAAGGATTACAACCAGTGTCATTCCATATTAGTGGGATTATTAAGTAAAATTGGCTTATAGGATCCAGCATGCTGGCAGCTTACCCCAGCTGAACAATAGCTGCACGTCCCTTCTGCGTTCCCGCCCCGGCGCTGCCTTCCTGCCAGGCTTCCCATTGATTTTAAATTTTACTATTGACTTTTAAAGCACTCAGGGGCTTGGGGTTTTCCTACATAGTTGATTTATTGCTTTCCTGGGAGCTAGGACAAGCTTCAAGATCTTCATCCATCAGCCTGTTGTCAGTGTCAGGATTTTACCCACAGATTTCAGCCATGAAATGCTCCGGGTCCGGCGCTGGTGGTGTTCGTTCAAAATCTGAAGCCTGTTTGTTTGTGATGACCCAGTTCTGCTCATTATAAACTGTCCTTAATTCAGAGCAGACAGAGGTGGTTGCTGCATCATATGCGACTCCCTGCTGCGGCTGGCACTGGGCTCATGCGCAGCATGGGGTAGGTTATGGGAAGATGCTGCCCAGCACCCTCCAAATTTTGGAGAAATCGTTAGAGACTATTTTGGCCCTTACGTCGACTCCGGCTTCCCAGTGTGAGCAGTGTGCTGAGTAGCATGGAGAGACCCTTTTCTGAGCTCATTACTTCCATTTTTCAGACCTTCTGGAGGGAGAGGAAAAGCACCAGGCTTTTCCAGCCCTCCAGTCACCAGATGAAAGAAGTCTTTGAAAGCTTCAATCAGAGGGTAATGTTGCCAGGGGAGGGCTGATTGAGGATGTGCGAGGCTCAGTGCTGCGAGAGAGTGCTGTGCTGCCGTGGGTGCCCAGAAAAATAGGGAGAAGTGTTGCTGCTTTGTTTCTGCAGCAAGAGAAGGGCTCGCTGCTCCAGCTCAAGCTTACGTTTAATGAACTTACTGATCTCCATTTTACATCGTTGGGATGCGTAACTTGGTTTTTCTTATTAATGATGAAGTAATTGGTTACAGCGCTGGGTCTGTGTCCATTAGCACATCTGCTCAGAGACACTTGTACTTTCTGATACACGCTCTGCATACAAGCAACGTATTTGTTCCTTGTCTGAGTATGTGCATTATCTAACACACCTCATCTCCCCATCTGAATTTTAAAAAGAAAGCTAATAAAGAAGATTATTGGACCATGACAATAACAATGCTAATTGATCGCCGGCACAGCAATATCTTGGGGAGGCTTCTGGAAGTTGCCTTGGTGCATTCTTAACTTAGCTTGTGAAGGCTCTCTGTTTAACCTGCCTGGGGTGAAGATCTCCTTGACTTGGTGAAGCTTTATAATTTCATCCTCAGTATTGGCCCAAAAATTGTTAGAATAAAAATGGGCTATGCTTAATACTGCCTCGCTACTACCATAGCAATAACCTTTGCTCCTAGCTCCACTTCAAGGCCAGATACTGCGCTCGATCCGGACCTGACCCATGGTCTCTCGTTCCCATTTCACCTGTGTGCAGCCCAGGAAGGTTCATCGCCAGCAGCAGCCGGGCTGGGGAGCCGGAGGGAGAGCACAGAGAAAGTTTAGCCACTGCTAAACACAAGCAAAGATGCCAGAGCAAAGCAGGTGACCTGCTGGAAGCTGAGAAGGAAACGTAGGAGAGTTGTAACTCTTAGTTATGAAAATCATTGAACAGAATTAAAATTAATACAAGACAAAGGAGGACTGAGATGACTCAGGTCTTGCCCAAGGAATTTAATTTAGGACTATAACTTTGAGAAGCGCAGGGTTGTTTTGTTCTGTTTGTGTAAGCAGCCAGTGTGAGGATTATTGCAAGCACAAGACTCGGCCTGGCATTCTTCCAGGGGGGGTGCGTGAGGTTAGAGCTGCATAAGTCTCCTCTGTTGTGCTGGGGAGCTTTGCTAAGCTGCCTGACACCGCTTGATCCTTCTGGATGTAGAGAGAAGCTTTCCATCATCTGCAAAAAATTAGAGGCTATGTGAACAGCGTCATGAAGCGTATCAGTGTAAGTGAATTACGGCACCGATGTGTATGTTGTGGAGTGCGTGCCCGGAGCGGTGTGCGGCTCTCCCCGTGGGCCAGGTACTGCGGAGCATCTTGTGCTGCACACCTGTATCTGAATGGCGACCAGACACCCAGCCCCTGCCGCTCGGAGCTCTGAGATACCCAGAAGTCTCCAGCAGATGTTTTATGCTGCGAGAGGTATGGGCAGCTGTTATGAATTGAGTCTTGAACCCAAATGGAGCCCCAGCCCTCATTAAAACCTGTACTCGTGACAACTTCTAGACATGCTCTCAGCTTCGCCGGCTCCCCACAGTGCTCACACATCACTCGGGGCCAAGTGCACGTATCAGCCCTCTCAACAAGTGCACGTGCCGCCCAGGCTCAGCGGGGAATGGTGGAGCATCCCACCGCCCTGAGACTCAACCAGAGGCTGTGGCTCCAGAGGGAGGCAGAGGATGGAGCGAGGACAGAAATGCACAACATCACCATCCCGGCGGCTCGGGCCAGGGCTCTCCAGGGAGATTTTTCTGAATAAGAGCTGTGTCCACTAGGGTCTGTTTCTACTGTGATCAAGACAAAAGTCTTTTGGTGTAAATAGGGTGAAACAATGCATGTACCGGACTAATCTCCTCTTCTTGCAGCACTAGACTAACAAAGAGTAGTTACCGCAGTCCAAGGGGCAAGAGCATTGCGAGACTTCCTTCATGTCATAGCAATTCTCATCAGTCCATTGAGAAAGTCCCAGGAAAGTTCTGAATTTCATCACAGAGATAATTGTGGTGCTTTCCCTTTCCCTTCTCTGAATCTCTCTTACCCTTCCACTTCTGCCCAGCCCTGGGGTGCTGCTCTTGGAGGGATCCTCTTTACTTCACCTTGTGCCAACTTTTGGTGTGTCTTGTGGACCTGAGGAGTGGTGCTAGTGCTTGCCTGGGTGCTCTCGGAGGCTAGGGGGGCCATCTCTTGCTGTGCTAAGTACATGGTGGTGGTCCCAAAAACCCATAGCACGTGTAGCTACAGCATGATTGCATCTTGCTTGCTCTCCGCGTTACAAACAGTATGCACAGGGTGAAGTAAATAAATGAATAAATCATTGGCATTGTAACACTGCAGACAACTGGAAACATGATATAAATACTAAGGGCTGGATCTACACTTCCCAGCAGCGTTTGATGTGGGCCACAGAAACGCTACCCCAAGGGACTTCTGGTCCCTGAGGACCTGATTTATGCCAGCGCTGGAGATCAAAAGCCAGGATGTGGTGTTGCACAGCTATAATAACGGTTGTCCAAAATTCGTTCGGCTCCAGGTCTGGTGAGACAATGCTAAAATGCAGCCATTGGTAGACCAGGAATTAAATGATTTGTGTTGGCTGGCTTAGGGAGGGGATTCACTGTTTTCATCACAGACCGGTATTGGTTCAGCCATGTAGGGAGGAAAAGAAGAGGCTTTACAAGGCTCTATGGATTGGCTGGACACCAGAACCTGAGCCCTGCTAGATGTATCATTTATCCTTACAAAACTCATCTTCCAGTTGTGGAAATAAGTGGTGCTGGATTCCCGTCACGCAGCCTGGGATTGCTGTAACAGCTGATGAGAGCTGCGGATACTCCGATGTGTGAAAAATCATTGCATAAAGCCCCGAAGTGCCAGATGGGTTGTTAATAGGTTCCTTTATTTACTTTTGAATGTTTGCTTATGCCAACCATTAAGCACAGTCCAGGCACTGGCCCTTACCAGGTTGGGGTGTTTCTACCCAGACCGGAGCATCTGTTATTTGCTGTTTAACCAGCCTAGGGGCAACCCTTAGCTCTAAGGAGACCAAATTGTGGCTGTCTCCTCTAGCGTGAGGCCAACCTGCAGATCCATATGATGTTTCCATAGCCGAGATGCCCGGCACGGCGTGCTTTCTGATGGCCTCTCTTTGCTGGGTATCACAACTTGGGAGAACCGTGTGAGTTTTCTTCCGCTTGAAAATTTGTATCCATACGTGTTCTGGATTGTGCCCTCAGGGAGATAACATCTAAACTGTAGATCACTGCATATTAGTCTATGGCTTCTATAAATATGAATTTAAATAGTCTATTATCTCAAAGCACTGTTAATGTTATTATTCCCACTTGTTAGATGCATGCTCTGTACTGAATATGCTCCGAATTCATTAGCTTCCATTTTATGTTGCATAAATTTGTAGTCTGCCCTTTCTAAAGAGAAGATGAAACCTGACTGTAAAATTTACTGAACAATTGTTCCAACGTAGCTTAATTAGTAACTTGCAAGGATTTTGCAAGCCACTGAGATGGTTTGAAATGCTTGAGTCATTTTATTATAGGATTTGGGGTTATTATTCCAGATTAATAATACATATGAGCATTTATTAAACTCTAGGCAGCATTTATAAACAACAAAAATGGTTTATCATATCTGTAACAGCCTCAAGGAAGAGAAACTTGTGACTCAGACTCCTCTCTCTTTTCCTTCATGCTGAGTCGCGGGTGAAGTTCTGGGGGAGGCTGAGCTCCCTGGGAGGAGGACAGGCTTTATTTCATGGACTGCTCTGTTGCTCCTGAGTTTTCTTCTGAGGACAAATAGACGGCAACCTTTAACTTGGGGTGCTCTGCTCGGGATGCGGAGAAGGGCCCTGCTGTTTGGAAGGCAGCTGCTTTGTACCTTCAAAAATGTAATTTCCCATAAAAGCATTCAAGATGGGACCCAAACTTTCAGGCACCAAGAAACACCCTTTGCTAAAGGAAATGGTAAGCATAGTTTGATGTGTTTAGGAGGGATGATGATCTGAGTAGGCTGATTCTTGATTGCTCTGCTATGCCCCAACAGCCCGTAATTTGGTACAGATCTCTGATCCCTCCAGTACTTGCTGGGTTGCACACAGCAGCTGATGTACAAATGAACAAATTTGTGGGGTTTTATGTTAGCGCATTAAGACTCAAGGGTGCCTGGTTTATAGACCACTGCTGGAAACACCTTATTAACAGGGAGCAGTTCATATGCCGCTAGAAAGAAGCAGAACAAGGCTCCCTATAGGGAGATTTAAAACTTTCTCGACTGAGTCTTCTTAACTTCATGAGATCAAACTTTCTCCAGATATAAGTGAGAGGAACAGCACCAAAAATATAGTGATGCACCCATCTATGCCAGCAGAGATTCCTAACCAGGCACTGAGATGCACCCCTGCCTGCTGGAGAGAGGCAGAAGGAAGCAAGTAACAGGAGTTACATAAAGAAGGAGACTTTTAGCCTGAAAATGGAGCTTTAGAAAGCAAATTTTAAACCGGTGCAACAATATGGCAGTGTGCAGGACCATCGGAGAGGTCCAGCATCAGCAAACCTGTGCAAGTGTGATTAATCCATGTGCTGTTCAGGGACCTTCATTAAAAGTGCAACATGGGGCTGGCTGGGGAAGGGCAGGCTTTGCCATACCGACATCACAAGGCTTGCAGTAGTGACGAATGCAAATGTATTTGGAGAGCCAAATTCATCTCTGTGTGTAAAGGCTGCGTATAACTCATCAAATTAGAGTTTGTGAGACACATCAACCTAGTGCTGGCTCTCTCCACGGGACTTAAATTTCCTTTAAACAGCTTTCACGTGGTGCGCAAACTGGAAACAGGCGCGTTAGCGATGCTCACAGCGGGGCCTGCAGTGGAGCAGCAGCAGCGAGGATGACTCAGAATAACAAACCTTGTCATCCCGGGTGAGCGCGAGTGAGCGGCACGCCAGCAGAAGGGAGGGCTGAGGGAACACCTCTCGCAGACCGATGAGGTTGGGGCTGGCGGAGGGGTCCCGCGTGCCCCACAGCCCAGCTGGGAGCTGTGGGCAGGCTGGGGCACAGGGAAGGGGATCTGCTGGACGTTCTCATTGCCGTTTTCTCCTACAAGTGAGATAAGAAGGAGCTGTTTGGAGGAAAGACTTTTATTCTTTGCTAATTCATCCTCTGAGGCTTGTGCGGGACATCCAAGAGTCCCTGTCTGAGGGCTCTTCTGGGTCTGGCGGTGGGAAGGGTTGGTGGGAGAGCAGGGCATAGCACCACTGCACAGGCTTCAGCTTGGTTTATTTGTGCTGTTCACAGCCCTTCCAGCCCTGTTTCTCCCCTGCTTCTTGCTCTGTCTCCCATCCAGACCATCAAAAATGCCCTGGAGGGTTTTCACCAAATGATGCAGGGGGTTGGGACCGGCTGAGCTGGCCAAAGCCTTCTCCTGAGGTTTAAGAGAAGCCAATGCAGAAATTTAGCTGTATCTAGCATGCAGTGAAGATGGACTGGGGAACAACCACCTTGAACTTTGTCTGTTCGATTAGCATTGGTATCATGAAGGAAACGTAGGTCCCACTGAAGATGGTGCCGGGCTTCTTTCTTTAGCACAGCTAGGTCAATATCTCCTTTTTTATGTCTGTGACCAAATTCATTATTCAGTTTCTGGGCATTGCTTTTATCCTCTTGTTGTGTTCAGCTACAAGATCAGTGGCTCCACCTGTGTTGGTTGCTTTCCAATTCTGTTGTTAAAATAAATAAGAAGTCAGGAGATCGCAGACCCAACCCAAATGCGATCTCCTCAGGTGGGTTGGTGCTTGGGAAGTTTTCTCCATCTATCAGGGTTGGCTCTGAGGCTCGCTGAAACCTTTGGCATGACCTGATGATTTCAATGTCTGCCTAAATATTTGCAACCAAGTGAAATAATTGTAGCATCCAAGGCATGAAACTCCTGATCACCCACATGCTCCTATCTGGCATGTCTCCTGTCCAGCCGTGACAAGCCCAATAAGCAAATCTGGTTTAGTTCGAAGGCGAGTCTACGTTGCATGAAGGACATACCTCTGCTTCTGCCCATTCAGCATCACCCAAGACAAAAATCCTCCTGCAGCCATCCAAATCAATCTAATTGTAAGCAACATAAAATGGTGCTTTAAATACATCTCATTTGCATACTGAGAAAAACTTCTCAGCTTAGTGAATATGGAAATTACCAGCGGAAAATTATTTATCGCCTCAGTATCAAAATATCAGAGGTTGGCTGGTGCCTTTGGGAAAATCAATTGTGATACAGCAATATTTCTCACTTCCCCATATATAATGTGATCTGCCAAATTTAATCCAGTTTTGCATTTGATGGTCCCCAGTAGGATGAAAAGGTGAAGCTAATGTCATATAAACAATGCCAAGCATCATCCCCCATGAAATTTTATGTGACAGTTGAAAGGTGCCGAATTATCCCAAAATAGTCTGGGGACTTCACAGTTCATGCAACCTGGCAGTTTACAACAATGCAAATATTTTGCTGCTCACTTTGCCTCTTTTCTCTCTTTTTAATTGTAAATTCAGTGGCAGTATTTCAACCCAGCAGGTGAGAGAAGGGAGGGTTTTCATGCTGTGCCATGCACTGTCCTCAGTAACGAAATGCTGTAGAGTGAGAATGTGGAGGCAGAAGCAAGTATTTGCCAAGGCCAGGTCCTTCCCTCTTCACTCACTGTCGATCAACCAAAAGTCTCATCTGCTGTCATTACAGGGTAATTTTCCGTAAATGTGGCCAAAATGAGAGATTTGTCGAAGGACATATCATGAGCCAAATTGCAGGGTTTTTACCATGCAAAAAATAGCCTGGATTTGTGCTGTTCCCCTGCCTTCCCAGCTCCTGAGATGCTGTCTCTATTACGTGGGCTCATCATCACGAAGGGAACTCCCTGTTTTTCATGTCATTATCTGCAAAAGGGCTCTGATGTATATGTAGGATGTTAAAAATGTGTACATTTATTGAAAATTGCCTGAGGAAGATGAACTACTGTTGAGAGTATTCGAGTACAGCCTACAAAGTGCTGCTGGTTCCCAGTCGAAGGAAAGGGCTAGATGTGTTTTTCTGTTTCCTCCAGTTTCTCTTGGGCAGTATTGCTAACTGCCACTCGCCTCTCACATCTGGGATCTGGCTATTTTATTGTGAAAGATCCCTTTGTGGGATCTTTTTCCCTTTTGCTGTGCTGGGGTTGCCCAGTTAATTTCAGTGAAGGACAGCGGTGTCAGCAGGATGCAATGGAGAGATCATAGAATCATTTAGGCTGGAAGAGACCTTTAAGATCACCAAGTCCAACCACTAACCCAGCACTGCCAAGTCCACCACTAAACCATGTCCCTCAGCACCACATCTACACGTCTTTTAAGTACCTCCAGGGATGGCAACTCAACCATTTCCCTGGGCAGCCTGTTCCAATGTTTGATAACCCTTTCAGTGAAGAAATTGTTCCTAATATCCAATCTAAACCTTCCCTGGCACAACTTGGGGATGCTCATTATAGAATGGTTGCAACTGATGGACTTTTTTCATTCCTTAACCAGACCTGCATCGGAGATCAGTGTTGTCTGTCGGTCCAAATTTGTCAGGTGCTGCATCTCTGCAGCACTGAGTGCATATTTTAGTAGACTGAAGAGCTTCCAATTTGCCTATAATGAGGCCAATTATCAACTAGACACTATGTTGGTCTCCATCACACGTGTCATGGGACCTAGAAGGACTAGGACTCTGCACAACATGCACAAAGATCTCATTAAGGTGGGAGCAAGTTGGAGCAGGCACTACATGAACATGGGACAAAGTTTCTTTTAGCTGATAACCCACGCTTATAAATTTCCCCTTAATGTGTTTTTGTACGGAAGGATGGCAGATTTTCTTAACATCTCAGTTACCTTCATATGGGCTTGAGGGGAAGGCAGCTTTTCATTGAGCTTCTTTGCAGTCAGAGTAAGGGGTGCATTGCTTTGAGTGCAAAATCAGTGTAAAGGTAAATCTCTGTTACAGACATGAGTAATGTCTGTAATGAGTAATGAGGTTAAAGCAACTAGCCATAAAGAGGGGGGTGAAACTGGTGAGCTTCTAAACCGGTGATGTGCCGGATGCCAGTTCTTCACTGCGAGATTACTGGCATTTAACTTGGGAGATGCCAACAAACTGATGGAAGAGTTTCCTGTGGGTTCGTTGTCCTGGAAAATATTGTCAGTTTATCTTGAAAGCAGTCCCGGACTTTTAGTTCTTTTGCAAACTGTTCATTGACAATGTTTCTACATTTGTGCTTTCTTTGCTTAGTTTCATAGTTAAGAAGTATTTTTTCTAGGCTTTCACAGCTTGCAGAGGGATGGAGGGACAGCAGGGAGCACCCTGTGGTGCTCCTCATGGACCCACCCATGGCACCATGGCCAGGCTTTGTGAGGACTGGCAACAGGAGTTGGGGGCTACAAAAGCACGAGTCCTCTGTGCTCCAACTGCAGCACAAGACCCGTTTGCTTGCAGAGGCTAGTGAAGGTTGCTTGGAATTGAGGTGGCTAGCAGAAATAGGTACGTGCCCAGCCCAGGATCAGCCTGCCCCTCGGGCCCCCGGGGCTGAAGGTGCAGGTCTGGGAACTAGGAGTGTGAAATGTTTCAATTTCCACAAAACCAAATATGCATTTGTTATTTAAAATCATTCTCCATGGCTCTGTTTGTTGTTCTGTTGTTGTTCTCAGGAGATAACTCTCATCTTGGACTTAAAGATCTGGTGAAAGAGAGTGATTGCTAATTATAAACTCAATACCCACCCTTATCTCGCATGTCGGCAGCTGGCCTTGAGCTTTGGTAGCACCAAAAGACCCCTCTGGCAGTGCTTTTGGAAGAGGTTTGGTTCGGCTTTTCTCCTCCTGAGGAGGCAGTGGCCTGTCTGCTGCCCGCACAGGGCGGTGCGATGCCCGGTCCCCGTACCCCGTAGCCCACATCACGGTGCCACCACACGAAGGGACGTGGCTGAAACCGCGGAGCCTGTTGGGCCCAGAGGGTTCATCTTGTTGGGATTTATGCGGCTGTGAACACGGGCAGGGTCAGGCCTGTGGCTATGCGACCATTAAACAATTTTCATTCATCATTTTTGGTTGGCTCCAGAGCCCTGTTAAGTAGTTTTTTCCATTAGCTTTAATGGGAGCGAGGTTTAGCTTGGTGTTTGAAGTGGGGCTGCAGGGGAGGGAGATGGGGGTCCCGGCTGCAGCCATCACCTCTTGCCGCTGCTGCCCTGTGCCTGCTCAGCCACGCGGGGTGGCTGTCGGTGACCGTCCCCTGGCACCTCAGGCGTTTGGAATGTGGCCTCTGCCCCTGAAACCAGCCAGCTGCAAACAGCCTTCTTGCAGGGGACAGAAACCAGCCACGTCCTGTCCTCGTGCGGGACTGGGAGATCCCGGAGGCACTTGGAGATCTGCTCCCTGCCCTCGGGGAGGTGGCCGAGGGGACCGCCGAGCTGCAGCCTCCTCCCAGCAGGGCTCAGACCTGCTTGGCCCAAGCGCTGTGCCCCGGAGAGGATCAGCCCGAGCTCATCCAGCCCAGGGGTTTCACCGCAGTGGGGATGCAGGGCAGCCGCTGAGATCCGGGGAGTGGGCTGGGGGCAGGCGGAGGGGGTCTGCAGAGCCATCGACTGATCAGAGCAGCTGTAGCAACCAAAGACTAAGTATTTTCTCCCATTTTAGTCAGGAAAATCGAACAGAAAGTCCTGAAGGCAAAGTTAGCATTAGCCAGTTATGAGACATCTTCAGCTAACCAAGCCAAATATCTGTTCAAATACCGACATCTTGTATTTTCAATGTGAAATGGGAATAGCTGCGTTATATAAAATATAAGAAGAGAAAGGCGTATTATTGTTTTAATGCAACCTTTCCAAACAAATTTGTATTCACACTGTATGTTAACAGAGGGATGCGGGAAGCAGACAGAAATTTATCTTCTCCAGAGAGTGATACATCAGTGCCTGGTTCGCAGGAACATTTTTCAGACATCTCAAGAGCACCATGAGCAAAAATATACATACCATGAATTTCCTGAGCAGACAAGGGCTAGCTGGAATGACGACAATGGTAGGAAGAGCACAGACCAATAGCAGAAACCTGGCAGGAGAAATCAAGATTATTCCGCTGGAAATGCAGTGAGAACAGCTAGGAAAAAGTTTGTCCGCTCATTAGGCAAATGATTTGGATTTCCTTTGCCGCCTGTCCCCAACGTGCCTTTCGTGCAGAGTTCAGCTTCCAGGATGCTCAGTGCTCCTGAGGAACCCGCTCCCGGGGAAGCATCTCGCTCCCCCCCGGCTTTGAAGAGCCTGGCCTCTGCCTCTGAGGGAAATTTGAGCCAGTGGAAACTTTTGGAGGAAAGTATCGCTGTCAAAAAGAGGCCAGCTGAGGTCTTTTAAAGAGCATTTTGCAAGAAAACACAACTTCTTTGCAGGACTTGCACCCCTCCAGCCTAATTTCCCCTGACAAGACAGCGGTGGCAGCAGGGTTGTTGGACCAGTGGAGCAGTGACTGTTTTCTTTCCCTTCCTGTAGACGTTAACAACTGCTCTCTCCCTTTTAAACAAATCCCTACAAGAGAAGACAAGTTGTCAAGAAATATTAAATCACTCTTTCTGTAAAGCATCCAAAGTGCAGACTCAGCTTTTGCACCTGAGAGGGCAAAGTCTTCCCCAAGATGGCTTGTGCCATCACCCAGGGTTGCAGGGACACTGTGTTGTGATGGGATAAGATGGTGTCCCCCTTGGGTGGCCATAGGTGGCCTCAGCACACCTCAGCTGCGATCCCATGATGTGTTTTGGGGTGCGGTCTCCCAGTGTTTAGTGGAGGTTTCTTCTCTTCCCGGTGGTATTGCCTATGCTGGAACTCAGGAGCCCCAAGGCATTTGCTGACTTGCCCCAGTGCTGCCTCCAACAAGTTGTATTGAAGCAAAACCAGTCAATATTGCAGCTTTAGAGGTTACTGAGACCTCCTGGGGCAGGCAGTTGATGCAGGGAGTGCAGTTGTGTCAGATCTGGGAAGATCAATGCACTTGAAGGAGAAACGCTATACAAATCTGATGACTTTTAACTTGGACTTTGCTTGTCCAGGAGACTGATGATATTGAAGGGGCCTAAGTCTGGAAAGAACGGGTTAGAACCGTTATCCTAGTTAAATATTTAACTCTTTGTGGCATTTTTACTCAGTGGGTGTCCAACGGGTTACAAAAGCTTTTGGCGTCACTGTCACATTACAGGTGAACCCAATGAAACCTTTCTCACGGCACTTTTGGGACCAGAGGGTCTGTGCGGGGAAGCCTGCCCCATCACGGTGAGGGCAGCGAGTGGGGTTCCAGCACAGTCCCTGGGTCACAGCCTGAGTCTGTCACCCTTTGCAGCCTTCTGACACACAGGTCCCAGGCCATTGCCTTCCTTTTCTACTCTAGTTTGTTCACTGACCCTTCTGCCAACATGAAACCATTACTATAAGCATCAGTCTTATGGCATTGTGCACAGACTTTACTGGGACTTTTGGGTTTTATTCTTGCAGTGCAATTTTCCTGCTTTTTCCCCTTCTAATAAGAGCTGTGATGGACAAATAAGCATTTAAAATAAACCAGCCAAGAGCAGTTGACTGGTTGGCTTTCTCATAACAGGCCAGAAGGGCCCAAGCTTGGTGGCGGGATGTGTGGAGCAGCAAGTGGGAGCTTCTCTGTGAGTGGTTTGGATGTGACAAGAGCCATCAGTGGATAGCATGAACTGGTACCAAGGTGGGGTGGGAGAAGAGGAGGCGCAGTTTAATAAGTCGTGTCCTCCAAGGTCACAACAGTCAGCAAAACCATCTGAGTCTCCCAGATTGTTTCTCAGGAGGGTGTTTGAGGGACGGGGAAAATCTCCAGACCCATGCAGGTGATGCAGAGGAACCTCCTCGTGCCTGAGGAGCTAAGGTGTCTCCACGTGGGGTTAACCTGTGGTGGAGGAGAGCCAGTGAAGCCGTTCCCAAAGCCACAGTGTGCACATTCACTGCTGCCAAAGAGGACTGGAGGGTATGGCAAACATGCCAGCACACTGGCTAGCTGGAACCTGGCTTTCTCCCCAGAGAGGCTGCAAGCTGCCTCCTTAGCAAGGAGAGCTGGCCCAGTGCCTGGTCACTGCCATCCTTCCTCCAACGGCTCCTGGGCTGCTCTGACAAGGTCCTTCTGAAGAAGGATGCCCATGTGCCTGACACCCCCACACCCCACTCTGTCTCTCCCAAATTGGTGCCTGATTGCCCCTGCGTGCGGTCTGCTTAGTGCTCATCAGCGCAGCCGTGTCTCTGGGCTGTAGGAAAAGATGATTTTGTAGCACAGCAATGAGTCTGCGAAAAGTGTGGCCTGAACCAGACGGTCAAAAACTCAGCTCAGGGAGGACAGTTTTCAGCCCCTTTTGGATCCGCGTGGGCAGCCAGGAGCTTGTGTCACCTCCTGATGTGAGCCCCAGGAGGCAGGGGCTTGCCCTGGTGTGGGAGATGCTTCTTTCCCACATGCCACCTCAACGATTTGGGCTGCATCGGCTGCTGCAGCGTGAGCGAAGGCACAGGTTGAGTTGGCCGGAGCACGCCGAGGCTCCTGCGGGCTTATCTGATTGGCAGCGGCTCAACAGGGATCCTGCGATAACAGGGATGCTGTGATTTGCCGCTCCTGCTGCTGGATGTCAGCGTTATTTTTAATGCTTTGAGGACAGTGTTTGATTAGGGACAGAATTCCAGAAATGGCAGATTGTACTCAATTGGTGATGCAATTAGTAATGTAATTTTAAACTGCCTGATGCCAGAAGTATATTGTGGCTAACAACAGTCTGTGCCGTGAGAACACATTTGGATCCCAGCTCCGGCCCTGAATCGCGTGCTGGCTGCTTGCATGGCTCCACCAGCAGGTAAAAAAGCCCAAATCCTGGTGGACTCTCCGCTTGAAGGAAACCCGGGCTGGCTGTATGGCTGGTGGTGTAATTTCTGCAGCAGTCCAGCAGCGCGGGCTGGCTTCGCGTTACAACACTCTCCTTGTTTCTTCCTTTTCCTCCTTGAAATCCCAGCTGCACAGCACACTGCCACCGTCCTCCTTCCCCACCTTCCCCTCCTTTAGATCAAAAGCTCTCTGCAACCAGGCAATATTACTGACTGCGGGTCTGTGTCGTATGGGGTTTTTAAGCCTTAAAACCTATGAACGTTCCCATTTCTACGTGGTACATCGCAGAGATGGCACCAGCTGGCTGGTCTCCACCATTAGTATAATGAGCGGTGGCAAAGGTGTGATTACCTTCCTAGAGGTGCTTTGGGCAGAAGAGGAGGGAGCAAGGAGCCCAATAACCGGAGGGTGCACCTAATCCTGTGATTTGGGCATTTTTCAGCGCAGTGATTTTAGGGCAGGAGATTTACGCTTGTACGGGCGCCCATTGAAATGACTAAGCCTGGCCATGTGCCTCCTGTTACACCATTAAGGTGTTGGTTCAAATTTCTGGCATGAAGAATGCTCCTATTTTATGTATCTCTAAGAAAGGAAATATTTCTGAGGAGAGATTATGAGAGCAAAGATGGCACTTTCTTGCATAATTATTAAATCATCATTATCTCGTAAGTGCGAGCTTCTAAATAGCTTAATTGGTGTCTTTTTAAAGCAAATGTTTGTTATAACTTACTCCAGAGTTTCCAGCACATGGCTTTAGATTTCTGTAGCTTCATATTCTTCCGCCAGTCAGCTGAATAATTAAATAGCTAAGCTGGAGATTTTATTATCCAGAAAATCTGCAATTGAGCATTTGTTGCACAGAAAATGGACACATTTCTTTTCCGGATACATTTGGACACAGTAGGGATCTGAATCTCTAGGGATTTCATTTATAGAAGTTTTCTGAGTGTTAAGTGATATTAAATTAAGTGAAATGAAACGTTTTTGAGTCTAAATAGTTCACATCTCTGTATAAATGGCTTCTTCTATTATTGAAGTATATGAGTTGCAGGCTTACCCCTACATTTTCAGCACGGTGAGTGAGGATTTAGCCCTGGGACACCTATTAAAGTTGATGAGTGTCAGTGTGCCCATGTACTTCTTTTCTATCTGTGCAAGGTAAAATGCAGGCAAACAGCCTTTTCATTTCTTCACCTTCACAAAACGCCTCGCAGCTTGTTTTCTTCTGGCCTGTCTGGACCTCTGTGCTGTTGACACTACAGAATAATTTTTCTTTCAGAAATCATTTGTATTACGGGGCCTGGCACCCTATCTTCAATAATCCAGGGAGTGACACACTGCAATAGGAGCTGATCTCAGAGAGGTTTGTCACAACCCCATTGCCTTCGGCTTCAGAGGCGGACACGCGCTCGTGGCAGGGCAGGGAATAAGTGCTGCCCACAGCTGGGATGGGATGAAGGACTTCTGCTCAAGCTTCGGGTTTTATTTTAAAAGCTGCCTCAAGTGAAGCTTATTAAAGGCTGAGATATGGAAACGAATGACTAGACTTTCAGGAGCAGTAGGTACACAGCTGTTTCCCCCGAGCTTATGCCTGTGTCCAGGAGGAGGTTTACAAAAATTAGCACTTGCTGGTTTCCATGTTAGAGAAGCCTTTAATATTTGGCCCTCAAAGCCTGAACCCCGGCATTAACAGGGGTTTACGGAGGCTGCAGTGAAGTAAATCTTGTTACTTCACAAAGTTGATTAAGTTTGTCGTGGTTTTAAATGGCGTGGTGTGTGGTGCTCTATTCAGGCTTGATGCATAGCCTATTAAATTCACTAAAAGACTTCTGTGGATGTCAGCAGGCTTTGGGTCAGGCGTTCAATGTGATAACAGTGCCTTTTTAGCCCGCTGTCGTCATTCAGAATGTGTTTGTTGCAAAAACCCAACAGATTTCCAGGATATATAACTGTCTCTTGCCATTCTGTTAGCTATAAAGTTTGGGGAGTTACCCACACCGCGTCAGGGTGTAACAGATGGGGAACAGTGTACTGAGAACAGTATACCCACAATGTAAGCATTGCTTCAACGCACAACGACCGAACATAAAAATATCTGTCTTGATTTGTTTAAACCGTTGTCATTTAAATCACTCTTCATTGACCACAGAGGAATCTTTTGAGAAGGGCGCTCATTCTTGAGCCTGAGCTGAGCTTTGCTCATGTTGGCTTATGAAGCAGGCTTCCTTAGCAGGCCTTGCTGGGATGGCTTTTGAACAAACACCCATGAAATCGTGCCAACCAGAGCCCTGGGGGTTTCTTCAGTGGTTGGAGTTTTTGAAGCCACTCGTGACGCAGGCTGGTGCTGGTTGCTCTTGGCTGGGAGAGAAGGGCCTGTTGACACTTGACCCTCTCTGGTTTGAGGCAGGTTTGCTTGCTGATGGAAGAGGGCATTGCTCAGGACCTGCTGGAGCATTCACCACATGTCCTACCTGCTCTTGGCCTTCCCTGCCTCCAGGGAGGCTGCAGTGGTGGTCTTCCTCAGCCGCATCTGCAGTCTGAGCCGACACTCTGGGGACCTCGCTCCTTCCCAGAAATGGTCTTCATGACTCAGCCCCTCTTTTGCATTCTCCTTTCACTCACCAAAAGTCACATAACTGCGACATACTCTTCTCAAAACCTTTTTTTTCACCCCCATACATAGGATAGTTGGGGTAAAACCAAGCAGTCTTGAAGTTTCCATAAACCAATCACTCTGGTCTGTAGTGAGGAGAGGAAACACACTGCCAGAGCCATGCTGGTGCATGTGAAGTGTTTTCCTGGAGCACTTTTTGAACTTAAGCCCTTGTCCTAGGAGGATCTCCAGTCCCTGGTATATCTTCTCTTCTGAATAATGAACCTCTCCTCCCCTTGTGTAAATGGGTTTCTTCAGCCAATCCAGCTGTTAAGCATGGTCTATCTGCTATAAAAGGATACCTCTCTTTCTCTGCTCAGATGTCTGAGTCCCTGGAAATCTCTCGTGTATACACCCTTTAAGGTTTGGTGGTTTCCAAACCTCCTCATTCACCCTGATTTCTGTGTTCTGTGGTTTGGGCACTCCCATCCTGCTTCAAAAGACACATAGGAGAAAATTTGATGCCTTTTAGACAGAACCCACTGGTCTTTGGTTTCCTCCTTTGAATGAGAGCCACCAAGATTTAATAATCATCTGTTATCACTGTTTTGAGAGATAACACGGCACAGCCCCATGAGCAAACACTTACCCCAGACACACTGCCAGTGATGGTGCTGAAAAAGTCCTCAAAAAATTAACTATTTGTACTGAAATACTATTTACCCATCTCAGAAGAAAATCAGGAGGGAGAAATCATGGGGTGCTTCTCTGCAAGTGAGATGGGGACAGGGTTTTGATGATCTTAAAGGTCTTTTCCAACCTAAATGATTCTATGTTCTATGTCTGAGAGCCCAAAGGAGGTCTGGGGTAGCACCGGACCTCAAACTTGGGGTTGTCCTCGGTGCCATGTCTCCCACCACACTGCCTGCCCACTTACAGCCCGGCTACCTTACAGAGAGTGCTGGCAACAGCATTTATTTCATCCCAGCACATTTAAGTGACTGAGAAGTCTCCAAAGACAGTTAAACTATTTAATGTGTCTCGCAGGACCTATCAGCGGGTTTTTGCAGTCTTTCCTTGGGAAGCTGTGGCTGCTTAGGGACCGTGGGAAGTAGTTGGGTGCCTGACCAGGGGTTTTGGCAGCCCAGGCTCCTGCCCTGGGAACGCCGGCTCCGCTCCCCACTGTGCCACCAACAGCCACCGCTCTGCTGGTCGGGAGCAAGAGGTGAGTCTGGCTTCGTCCCCGTGCTTTTGCCACAGCACCTACTGATGCCCTGTGTTTTGCTTGAAATGATCATGATTTGCATAGAGAACGCTGGCTGCGTGGATATTTTTAGGGTGATAAAATTATAGAGATGAACTGGGACAATGAATTGAATCAGGCGAGTGGCTTTCGGCTCCTGTTCCCTTGCAAACAGCCCCTGCTTTATTTATAGCTGCATGTATGTGCGTGTATTGCTACGTGTTCACCTTTTTCCGAAAATCAGATCAAATCTTCCTGGCACAGATGATTCCCAGTCCATGTTTCCTTATTCATCAAAGGACCATTGCGTCATGTTTCATGTCTAAGTCATACCTAGAAATGCATGAAGCGGAGCTTTTTTTGAGCTGAATTAAGATCAAATGAGTGGGAGGTGCAGCTACGAGTCTTTGATGTAGACAAACCAGGAAAGCTCTCTCCATGGCGAGGAGCAAGGAGCCGCTCTCTCCTTCCCAGCACAACTCAACTCCCTATTCTCATAAATTGCTTAAATAACTAATAGCTTAAAAAGGTGCTCCCATGAGCGCTCATCGGCTTTCTGATCACTTCAGAGCTGTCCATTCGACTTGCAACGAGATCTTTGTGCTCTGCCTCCATAATGCTGCTAAAGGAGTTGTAATAATAATTAGTAACATTACAACCAGTCGTGTTTTACGACCACTGCTAAGGCTGGCCAGGGAGAAAATGGTATTTGGATTTTGGCCCACTTGTTTTCATCAGGCTCCGGAAGCGCTTTTAACTTGTTTAAATACCTGTGAGCCTTCGTCTAAAGTAATTGTTTCTATTAGTCATGAGGAGGATGTATTGCAGTCAGTGATTGATCTTTAGAGCAAGTTGTATGGCTGGGGAAACGGGTTGAGCTGTAAATACCCAAAACGCAGTGGTCCTGAAAGGCTGCGCAGGGCAGAGGTTTTGCCGGTGACTCAGGAATGCCCGTCATGTTTCTGTGTGTTTTATACGGAACCAGGGAAAGAAAAGGGAAGAGAAGCCCACGGTGGCAGGGATGGAGGGGAGCAGCTCAGGTTCGCTTTGCTTTGCAGGATTTCAGCTCAGGGCTGGTCTGCGAGGGAGGTGGGACACAGCGCTGTACATTTTCTCAATCCCTAATCTCTTTGCCATTGCTAAGTAATGCAGACATATTAAAAAAAAAAACAAAACCACCACCCAAATTCTGCCCCAACTCACGCTGTGCTCATGCTGGCTGAGGAGCTGCTTATGAGTATCAGGTTGAAAACTGCCGATGGGCGGATGGAGCAGATAAGCAGAGTCCCTCTTTGGACTCCTTCAGAAGCAAAACAAACAAACAAACAAAACAATGTGCTCTGACCTGCAAAAAGTGGGTGGTTTTGCTGTTTATCTCCTTCCTGGAAAAGGTGTCCTTGCCTGTTTGCAGTCCTTGCTGCCAGGGCTGCATGTCATCCTCCCCGGCTTTCCTGCCCCTCTTTGCCTCTCTCCTTTTTGCTCCTCTTATAAAGCAAGCGGGGCTGGGTAAATGCTGGAAGAAAGGCAAAGCAGCCTTATTTATATGGTTTTTCTCTGTCTCAGTTGCCCAGAGCACTGTGCAATTATAGAACTCAGACACTTAAAATAACATCTGGGTAAAGAAACAGAATAAAGTGTAACTTACTGTTCACAATCAGTCCTCCCCCCCCCAAAGAAAAAAAGATTAGCAGTTAATGGCTTGTCTAAAGAAATCCATCTCTTTAATGGCTTTGAGACTTCAAAAAGGCCAGGCTAGGCAAATGCCCTGAGATGACCGCTTCTCCTAGCAATGCTGCATGTAACTCAAATTTATTAGGTTTTTTTTTTTTTAATCATGTAATTAAGAGATCTCTTTGGTATGTCCTTTTGGTCCAGTGCAACTTTCCCCAAAGGACTGGCACGATCTCTTGCAGGCTGGCTATCACAGCTAGGTTTGGAGAGGAAAAATTCAGGGGAGATTTTGATGAAGAAAGTGGCAGATCTTTTGCACAATGCTAAAGGCCAGTGCCCAGAGTCTGTCCCTTCCCTGCCTGCATACAACTTCCCTGAGGGCGAGGGGACAACAGCAAGAGAATAAACATTACGGAGACAGAGCAAGACAGAACAAGAGGGAATGGCTTCAAGCTCCAACAGGGTAGATTTAGACTGAACATTAGGAAAGAATTTTTCACAGAAAGAGTGGTCGGGCGTTGGAATAGGCTGCCCAGGGAGGTGGTTGAGTCACCATCCCTGGATGTGTTTAAGAGCCATTTAGATGTGGTGTTGGGGGATATGGTGTAGGGGAGAACTTTGTAGAGCAGGGTAGATGGTTGGACTCGATGATCCCAAGGGTCTCTTCCAACCTAGACAATTCTACGATTCTATGAGACAGAAAACAAGTTTTCTGATCTGACCTATGTGTTTGTCTTTCTGCCAAATGGCTGTTTGGTTAAATGGTCCAAAGGGGAGATGGAGGTTGGTGGTGAGCACAAAGAGCCTGGACTCTCCCAGCAGCAATTTCTGCTGGAAATCCATGTGCTAGACTTGGTAAATATTGCCTGAAGGGAACAGTCTAATTTCTGTTGTATCCTCGCCATGCTGCAAGGTGGGGAGAGCATCCCAACCACCCGACGCGGCTGGTGCTGCCCCAAGTCCCTGAGGTTTTGTCTCTCGTCTGTGGGATGTCTGCTCAGGGTGGAGCGGGGAGGCTGTGGTCGGGGAGTGCCGATAGCACCTGGTTAGCTGGGGAAGCACCAGGCTGTAAGAAAATAGCCCTGGAGGGCAAATGGTAAAGGCTCAGAACTGAGAGTCTAAACGGAGACTGGAAATGGCTCTTTGTGCTCCAGCTGGTGGGCAGGTCTGAAGCCAGGGGGAACCAGGAAAGAGTTCTAGGCTGAAAATCAGATTAAAAGGGCTGGAAGAGCTTTAGGGAAGGTAGCAATGACTGCAAAGAGTGCAGGTCAGTGTTTCTTGTCCAGGAAACTAAAATGAGTACCTTAACTGGAAAGATGCTCTGCAGGCAACCCACTGTACAGAAAAGATCTCAGCTCCATAGATGTCAAGATCTGGTGGGCAACTTACAGTCTTGAGATTCAATTTCAGAAGTTCAAGATGCTTCAACTGGTGGCAAGTCAGTGGGGTTTGTATCTTAAATTTTTAGGATGGAACACAGCCCATTTAGCTATCTTATCCTGTCATATCTTTTTCCTATTATGAGTATTTTGCAGTAGTTTTAACCACATGGATAGAAGGTATAAAAGAATATTCACTAGATTTAAAAAATTGGCTCCATTTAATTTTCCTTAAAGTGACAAATAATTGTCGCACCTTACTCAGGTCAGCAGTACAGCAAGCTGAGAAATACCGTATTTTCATGTTCTTACTTTGATAAAGCAGCTTTTGTACTCTTTAATGGGGAGGATGGGTTGCCAAAGCAAGTGTGAAGCTAAATTTGACATAAACCCACGTTGTTTGTCTTTGGGCAGAGAATAAGCCCAAATAACAAGGTTGAAATCTCAGTTTTATCCAACACGGTGTTTCTGATAGTTCTGGTCCAGGATGCCGCAACATGGGTTGAAGCCAACCACAAAACGTGGATCCAGTCCTTTCCTGTAAGTTTTGGGTTCACCTTTATTTCTAAGCTCTGGCTGCTCCAGTCCTACCATAACTATTCAGTCAAAGCTGCCTAGCAAAGTGCTCTCTGTACCTTTTTATCAGCAGAAGTTTCCTTGATCACCATGTTCCTGCTATTTTTCAGGCTCTGATTTTAACAGCATGAGTTGCCTGTAAAGTAATGTGAGACAGGGCAACAGCACAGCATCTCTCGTCTCTTCTGAGCAGCCCTTCCAGACTCCTCTACTTTGTTTCTCGGAAGATCTGGGTGCAGTGCCACTTCAAATGCCAAATTAAAAAATAAGTCAGTTTTTTCCAACTTTAGATGCTGCAACAATTCAACGCAAACAAATGCAATGAAAATAATTAAAGTTCAAATAGAAACTCGGTATCATTAAAGATCTGCCATCATATCCACGCAGACCCATAGCAATTATGATGCATGCACAGTAATAGAAGCCTAATGGTTGCAAAATGTTCTTTGGATTAATTGGCTTTGGCAGCTTACACACTCACATGATTTTCTACATTTTTGCCCATCCTGACAATCATTCTGCGCTCTAGGCAATCTTTGCCTGAGCTGTCTGGCTTTATAACCATCACATTATTCTGGCTTTTTGAACATCATAGTGCAGTAGTTTGCCTCTCAGCACCCAGTATGGTTTAATCATGTCGTTATTTGTGCACTGTTGTGCGGAGGATAGCTCTTTCTTCCCTTTAGAGAGAAGGCGGTTTGCCCAGGGAGGGCAACGGCATTCCTGGAAACATGAAAAGTGAGTGGTGGGGCCTGTGGACAGTGACTCTGATCTTGCTTCAAGGGGGGACCAACACTCGGGGATCACCACAGAAATAACAGGAGATCTTAGCATGGGTTAGGGAATGAACGCCGAACCATGGATATTTCCATGCAAATAATATTCGGTGCAAACAAACCCGGAGCAAGGACTGCAAGCGCAGACTCCAAACCCACTCCAGTTTGACAGACTCGTTCCAGACTTTGCAGAAATGTGGTTGCAGCTAGGAAGCATCGTTGCTGTTAATTCCCCAGAAAGCCAATGTGCTCAGCTGGGCAGCTCCAGGTCAGCGAGACCAGGACCCAGAGACGGCACATACCCCGTGGAAGGGGCACCATGCTCAGTCCACATGGCAGTAGAGGATTTTACAGCATTATAACTCTGACTCGGCAAGTGCTAAAGCTCTGGCGTTGAATTAGATGACACTTAAGCATGTACTTAAGTGCCTCGCTGCATCAGGATCTAAATTGCTCGGAAAAAGGAAAGATGACTTGCAACAGACAGGCCATAGTACGGCAGATTAAGTCTGCCTTCAAAAGTTACAGTTATCTAAGTAAATTGGCACCAGTGTCGGCACGAAAGTAAGCCTTTAGTAGGCTGAAGTGTTTTGAATGACTGGTGGAAGCATTGCTTTTTGGAGCTCTTGGCTGTGAGTTTTGCAAACGCTGCGATATGGTCCTACCAGTAAGATGCTATCGCTTCAGCGAAGAGCAACGGCGTTGCTGGTATCTTACAAAGCATCTTGAGAGAAACGAGGAAAATGTCCCCAAACCCGTGTACGTGCAAGCGAATGCCAGCTCGGCTCCTGCAGGTGATGCAGTTTTATTTAGGTTGCTGTTAAGCTCTGCGGTCGGTGGGGTCAGGCAGGGAGCAGCGGGGGCTGAGCACCACTGGAAGCTGCAGGGAAACCCTTCGCCCTGCACAGTCTGCATGCAGAACAGGGCACGCACGCGCTGGTGGAGCCGGCTGAACTTTGAAATCTGGGCTTGTTTGAAGCTGAAACTTGAAAGCAAACCTCCAGGGAGGAAGCAATGCGAACCTTTTTTTTTTTTTTCTTTTTCTTTTTCTTTCTGGAAAACCCTGAAACTAAGAGCGCTGTCTGCTCACAGCTTCAGACAAAGTCTAGTAGGTGGGCAAGTCTCAGAAAAGTCTCTTGACTAAGCATCAGTTCACGTATTTGGGTCTACTCCTGCACCCTAATACAGCGGTATGACCGCAGCTGCACCATCCCTTTCTAGCTTCAGACTCAAACCAAAGCAAGGGCTGGGTGAGAGGACCCTGCAGTGGGTGCTGTTCCCAGGGTGGGGAGAGAAACATGCCTGTGGTGGGGCTGGTGGGACTGGAGGTGCAATGGGGCCAGGTGTCCAGCACACTGTCCTCCAAGTACCAAACCACCTCACCCAGCCCCACTTTCAGCATTGCTAACGTTTGTAGAAACTTCTTAAACTTTCCTGGTCCAGAATTTGGGCTGGAATACTCCAGAATATTCTGTCCTGTGCCTATTTGGCTTCTTCCAGCTTTCCCATCGTCACTAGCACAGCACAGACAGCTTTGGGAAGGTGATGCTGTAGCCCCTGTCAGCGTGCAGACGCGGTGGGAGTATGCCGTAGCACTAACGCATCTCCATCTGTAACAGCTCATGGCTGGAACGAGCCACAGAGGGCACTGACACTCTGTCTTTTGAGTGTCAAAGCCCAGCCATGGGCTGATGCTCTCCCATTCAAGCTTTGCACGGACAGGGGAGCACAGGGGGCTTTAGCCTGCGCTCGCTGTGCTCATTGGTGCAAGGCTCTGTGTACGGACCAGAGAGCGTGTCCAGCCTGTGCCGTGGTGGGGACCGTAATGGCACAGACCACCATGGACCCCAGCCCCATCACCAGCCCGAGCCGCTCCTGTGCTGCAGCCCCGTGCTGGGGATCAGCGGTGGGTACCAGAGACAGGGCAGGATGCGAGTTTCAAAGCAGGGGCTATTTTGGGTTGTGAGCAGCACAAGCCAACCGGGTCCCGCTACCTGGAAACCTCCGGGCTGCCATCCAATTTACTAATCAACTCGCCTGGTGAAATTCAGACACATCCTAACAAATGCATTCCTTTTCAAAAACCAGCGCTGAAGCCAAGGTCACATTTCTGATGCACCCGGAGAGTACGGCGTGTTGTCTTTTTGTGACAGTCCTCTAAAGAATGATTAAACAAACGTAATAGGCAGGCACGGGTACCAAGGTCCCATCTGTCTGAGGAAGAGTCAGAAGTTAATTTAAGTGACTTCTACAACATGTCGCCTAATTCCAGTGGCAGCGCAGCTAATTAAGATGGAGTTGGTCCAAGAGCGCGGTGGTGTGTCAGTGGTACGGTGAAAACGCTGCCACAAAGGCACAATCAAATTGCAGTTACGCTAACGAGCCAGTCAGCACTGGGTATTCAGAGCCCGCGAGGAAGTGCTAAGCAACATAATTAACTAGATATCTTGGTGCCATTGATAACTTCATGAATATTTCATACTCTTTTCCCACCAATCTGTACTGACAACTTGTGACACAGAACTAGCTGGAGTAAAACGCACTTAATATGCAGTTGCTGTAGCTGTAAATTTATCATCAGACGTTATTTTCTTGAGGATGCTCCTGCAGGAGCCTGACCAGCTACTCCGCAACTCAGCCGAGCTCCATAGGCCAAAGAGCAAACGGAGCCCTTCTCTAATGAGTGTTTTAATGGTCCTGATAACATCGAGCAAGTCAGCAGCGCGGGTCTGTAGCCCTTGTAAGGGAATGCTAAATTAGCAGGTCCCCGAGGACGGCAGCTCCAGCTCGAAGGGGTCGTGCCTGGAGAGCAGATGCCCCAGTGGCTGCTTTTGCTCTGACAGGAATTAGTAACTCGGTGTAAAAATTTGCTTGCTTTTGTAGGGGGATTATGGGAGGGATGTTGTGTGTAGGCGTGCAGGGTTTGGGAGGGTTTTCTTTTGTTTTCTTAATATTTAGTTCACTAAAACTCCCCTTTTAAAAGCGCTCCGTATGGGGAGGGCGAAGCGTGGCAAGCAGGGCAGCAGGGGCTCAGCTCCGACACCTCTCTCTGAGCAATAAAACTGCCTAAGAGGTCTCTGCCGCCTCTTCCAGGCAAACCAGCCATGGACGATGGAAGTATTTGAGGTACTTGATCCAGAGGCAGCTGCAGGGACCTTCTTACACCAGCTGGAGTTCAGTGAACAAACGAAGCCCGTATCCGGGTGTTTTACTGCAACTCCCGGCGAAAGTGAAGCAAAGGCTGTTTTACTTGGATAAAACATGTAAGAAGACGCTGAACCAGTGAGGAGCGGGGAGACAGGGCATTGTCTGCATTGCTGGAGGTACAGCAGGAGCCTGTGCACCCTGCCGTGGCAGAGGTAAAGCAGGGTCAGTTTGGGGGAGGAAAGCTGAAAACTTATGGAAAAACTTGCCGCCGCTCCGTAGAGGAGAGCCAAAGGCTGGCTCCGTGCTTGGGCTGCTCCCCCGGTGCCGGGGCGGGCTGGGAGCCAGCGCGGTGACGGTACCTGCTGGTGACGCAGATGGCCCGGCTGGCCACGGGACGGTGGCTGTGGGTGGCAGGGAGCCCGGTGACACGGCTGCTTCTACCTGCGGGTGAGTCAGAGCCCGCGGCCCCCGCCTGCGCCTGTCTCGGGATGCTCCGGCTGTGCTGCCGGCGGTCGTGCGAACCAGCACACCCGCGGCGGCGCAGCGTCGCTGCCCTGGGAGTGAGTAACAGGATAGCTTTTCCCTTCCTTTTGTTTGTTTTCATAAGTCGAACATGAGACTGAACTTGGCTTTGAAGAGGCTGCGCCGCGTCCCCGGGCTCCCCGCCGGCCGCAGCTCCCGGGAGCCGCTGCTGCGGGCGGCATCTCTGTGTGCCCAGGACCACATTTGCCCAGGGAAACACCAAAGCCATGGGATCTGAGACCCACACGACCGCAGGCACCCACGGGATGGGGCATTTCGGCACCAGTCTCGCAGCGATGGTTTTTGCTTTCTTTCCCCCAATCCCAGCTCGAAGAACCGGCCGTGCCCGCGCCAGGCAGGCTCCAGGTCTGGGAGTCGCACGGAAAAAAAAACCCACAACCTTTTAGTAGAGAAGAAGGAATTGTACACTTCAAATTGAAAGCGAGCTATATGTTTACATAAACCTCTTGTTTTTAAGCCAAGCGTGTGATGTAAGGGGAGGGTCTGGGTTAGCGGGAGTGAAAGCAGATCCTTTCCTGTCTGGTCTGAGCTCCTGGGTTCATCCGTCCGGTAAACGCGCCACGGGAGGTCGGCGAGTCCCATGCTCACACCTCTTGCAGCCTGCCATGGAACAAGCGGTAGTGATCTCATCCCCATCAGGGATGGCTCTGGGAGGGCACTGTCCCCTCTTTTTTTTTCCCTCATGGGATTTACACCCGGCGCAAAGGAGCTGGGAGCAGAAAGGGTGAAGTGAGGAGTCCCAGGAGCCCTGGGGGCTCTCTGACCACAAACCCCAGGTGGCTCCATCTAATGCTCCTCATTCGTAGTCTTTGCACTGCTCTCTTCAATGATTAAGGGGGCTCAGAAGTTAGTTATGTTGTTGTTTCCAGCACGCCAAATGGGTTACTAAGGAACGCAGAGAAAAAAAAATAAATAATCACAACTGAAATGTTCTGCATCGCTGTTTCCCTGTGTGCCTCCATCAAAACTGCCGCCGCAGAGGAACTGGTGCTCCTCAGGCTCGGCTGTGGAGCTGGCGAAGGGCTGGCAGGAGCGGGCAGCAGGGAGGATGAGGATGGGGTATCAGAAGGAGCACTCTCCCGGGAGGAGCAAGTTAGAAAATCCGCTGTCAGGGAGGGTCTGCCGGGGCCTGATCCTGCCTCGGGGCAATGCGCCGCCTGCCTCATCTCCCCAGGTCCCTTCCAGCCCTGCGGCTCCACGTTTCTGCACTGTAAACGCCGTTGACATTGCTGTATGGCCGTGGGCAGCAGTGATTACCCCCCGCAAAACCAGCGCAGCCCTTTGGCCAACGGGAGCTCAGCCGGCCCTGGGCCGTGGCTCCCCACACAGCCGCCTTCACTCGGACGTGCTGTCTCCACCAGCAGAGTTAGGAAACTGGAAATTCCTACAAATTGTGCATTCCCGGGGATCTGCGGTGCGCTCAGAGGATGAGCACGGTGGTTTGGGGTGGGGGAGATATGGGGCTGGTTTCACGCGAAGGGGAGGGATGCTGCCCGCACGGGGGGCTCTCAGCCCCTACGTTTGTAGCATAGCTGGGGACAAGCGACCTCACAACGAGCCTTTCGCTTCCGCTGGCAGGTTTGGAGGTTTGGGTGAACCACAAACTTGCATTTTACAGCAAAACTGCCCAGGGTCGTGCCCTTGTGTGGCGGAGACCCGGGGGGGAAGCTCCCCGGGGGCTGCCTTGGCGTGGGGAGGCTGAGCCAGCTCCCGGACGGGCAGAGGACCACGGGGATGGTGTCCAGCCAAGTGTGACCCACAGAGCCGTTGGGGTTGGAGACGGGGACATGGCTGGCAAGGCTGCTTGCATTTTTAAGACAAATTTGAACCATCTCGACTGGTGTGTACTTTGCCTGTCTGTACAACGCAACCGATTTAAAATTTGATGCGTGTTTAAGCAGCGCCTAATCAGAGGGGCCAAACGTTAATACTATATAATTTATTTCATCTTAGTTAACTTTCAAGCAACGCACTGAGGAAGATTAGTTTTGCGTCTCTCTGGATCTCCTGTGCAACAGGAGCAGCAGCAGCAGCAGCGTTGCCACCGATATTGCAAGTATCTTCTTACATTTTATTCAATTGAGTTCATTTTTATCTCTTTAATCATAAAACTATAAAAACAAGATGATATCGCCACTGGTAATTACGTAACAAGCCACTGGGCAAGAAAGAGCACATTTAAAGTTGTGGTATAAGCAAAGGATATTTCGGGGGTATTAACGACCTTGAATATGGAAGCTGAGAGAGTGAAACAAATGTATGGGGTTACAATGCATTTAAAATACAGGAGGGAAATAATAAATCAGCTGAATAGTTGTAGGGAAATTGAAAATTGTGGAGAGGGAGTAACAAAACTACGTGGAGATTGAAGGACTTATGCCTGTTGCTAAGAAAGGTAATGAGAATATGCAATTTGAATAGGTCTAAACTGCCCTTGAAATATCATTATAACTTATTTGAAAAGACGTTTACCATTTGTATGATTTTCCCAAATGTAATACATTTCCTTGCATCTTTGTTCATTCAAAGCATCTGAAATATGTCTGAAATAAACCCATATTGTAGTTGAAAAAAACATAATGTTCCAGGAAATCAAATCAAAAGCATTTTATAACCGGTAGGGCTTCCACAGGAAAGTGTAGAGACACAGTAGCAGCATCCAGGTTAATTTTCTTTTCTTTTCTTCCTCCTATAAATAAATGACCAAAGGGAATGAAAAACATCAGTCGCTTTACAAAGCGAACCGTCGCAGCAGTGCTCTACTGAACATCAAAATGCCGAGTATTAGCTTTGTTAGTGCCACTTATTTCTCTCTTTATGGCAGTTAGCTGTGACCAAACGCCTGGACACGTGTGTTGCTGTATCTGCTGCCATTGCCCGTGAAGGGTGTCAGCATGGTAATTGGGAACACTGGGGAGGCGGCGGGGAAGCCGAAGAGGCGAAGCCATTTAGGACTCAACCCAAAGGTTCTCAAGGTCCTTGGGAACCATCACACGGGATCCCACGGCCCTCGCAAAGACACAGCCCTCTCACTGCAACCGCATCTGAGCAAGTGCAACAGGCGTTACTTAATAAGGTTGGGCAGAGAAACAGAAGAAATTTTCTTTGAAAGTATGTGCCAATCTCCCAAATACTATTTCCAGCAAAAAGGCCACTTAACAGCTGGTACCGCTGCAGACAGAAGAGGAAAACGAAGTCTTCCCCACTTCTCAATGCCACAGTGCAACAAGTGCTGGTAAATGGCTCTGAAATAGGGGCTCGGGCTTTCTCCGTGGCTTGCTTCATTTATAAGTAATGTTTACATGTTGATATACTTTCAGCCAATGTTGTAAGCACGTTCCAGACTGGGGTAGCTGTGTTGTGGAAATTGTTGCAAGTCACCTGCAAGAAAGTGGTAGAGTTTATCCTAAAACGTGGCTGCAAGCAACATTTTATTAATGAAAACTTAGTGTTTTTAATGCAGCCTCCCCAACAAGGTCCTGTATGGATTGGGACTGTATGCAAAGATGTTACCTCTTCCAAAAAAGGCACAAATTGCTGCTTTTTAACAACCCTTTGTGCGTGTAAAATCCACACTTCTACCTGACTGTGAAGAGGCAGAGGACCAGAAAAGAAAGTGGAAATAAAGGCAAACAGAGAGCCACGTTTGCTACCATCCAAATAAGTGGGGTTTTTTCTTCCCCTTTCTTAAAGATTCAATGCACAAAAGTCAGGAAAATCAAACTTATGATTCCCCCAACAGCCGTAACTCTGCTCCTGGCAGAGAAAGAGCAAGACATAAATATAACCTCATACCCAGCAGTACATGCGACATATGTGCAAGGAGGTAAGTTATGGGTGCTATGGGAACCATGATTTTGAATGTCCTGACTTGTGAGTTTAAATTCTCAAGTCCAATATTCTGGGTAGTTTCTTTCTTTCCTTTTCGCACCGTGTAGTTATAAAACGTACTACAGCTCTTGCTCTCCTTCATGCTGGCACAGCAATTTGGATCCTGCAAGTGGCTGAAGCCTCTGTTCTTCGTGAGAAGGTGATCCACAGTTGTTATTCATAGATTTTTCAAGGCCGGATCCGGCTTTCTTTGCATCACAGACCTTTACGCTGATCTGTGTCATTTGCCTCTGAGATGAAAGTTGAGACAGGGAAGTATGTGTCATTAGTAGCATGGGAGCCTTTGATGGCCCTCAACACACGCTCCCTGGACACACGTGTGTGCTGCACCTGAACTGACCCGTGCCTGGGCACGTGTGCGGAGGTGACGGTCCTCCATCAGCTGGATGCCTGTTTGCTTTCAATTTCAACACATGTACCTTTGACAGGGCAGAGCTGGGTTAAGTTATGTCCCACCAGTTTGCTTTGTCATCTTCATGCCAATAAATTTGCACATCTCTTTTAAACGCCCACTTTATTTTCCCAGATGAGGCTTTCAGACATTTGGAAGATTTTCGCTAAGTGTCATTAAAAGAGAAAGTCTACTGTGCTTTGCATTTCAATTGGACTTGGTATCCTAAGGAGTATGTACTGAAGACTCTCCATAAATTCCTCACATAGCTACCCTGTTCTCTTCCTAGTGATACTGATCTACCATTAAAATCATTTTCACAGAAATTATCATAAAAAACCTAGTATAAAATAACAGCCGTCTGGCTGTCCTTTAAAATAAATTTGTTAAACTATTAGGAAAACTTGTCAGCCCCGGGCACAAAATCTGCCATCTCCCTTCCAGCTGTGGGCATCTCATGCCGAGAAGGGCAATGGGAGGAGGATGAAATCCCGGGAAGAGGCTGCTTGGCCACTGCAATATAAGTAGGATTTTGCAGACCTGTTTTGGCAGCCCCATGGTCCATAAGCGGTAATCCTGACCGCGCAGTAGGTGTATATATATGAAGGCAGAATACAACCCCACATGCCTCAATCATTTCCTTCTGCTATTGTCTAGATTCCCAGGAGGGGCTCTCCTGTAGGTAACCAGATATATTCTGGTTGTGGAGGTAAAACCCAAGCTCATAGTGCATCTAAGGACACATGGATGATAGGACGAGGGGGAATGGCTTCAAACTGGGAGTAGTTAGATTTAGGTAGATTTGGATTAGATATTAGGAAGAAATTTTTCACTCTGAGGGTGGTGAGCCCCTGGCCCAGGTTGCCCAGAGAAGCTGTGGCTGCCCCATCCCTGGAGGTGTTCAAGGCCAGGTTGGACGGGGCTTGGAGCAACCTGGGCTGGTGGGAGGTGTCCCTGCCCATGGCAGGGGGGTGGAACTGGATGATCTTCAAGGTCCCTTCCAACCTAAACCATTCTATGATTTTATCTGCATTGTTCTGTCAGGGCAAAGTTTGTCTTTTTGAGCCTGTTTGTGGTTCCATGACTGCTTCAGCCACCTCTCTACTGCATATCCACTTTTAGCCAGAGCCAAGTAGAGGTTACAGAACTTTTGGATTAATGCATGTTTTGAAAAGAATTAAGTTTCTGTTGAAGCTGCAAGCTCTTTAATTACATTAAAATTAATTCCCGAGAAGACCAGTGTCTCAGATCCACACGTGTGAGTGCTTTGCTGACTAGAGACAGGTTCAGATACGCTCTTAAAGGCTCTGTTGATTTGCAAGCAGGGTCTGTAAAGTTGAGCTTGTGCTATATCACCGCGTTAAAAATACATCCTAACGGCGGGGCCATCTTCTATACATCCTGCCCGACTGCAAATCTTCAGTGCTGAAGTCCGCAAACATTTAACTGTAGCAGACTTACTGAAGGCCCACGTAAGAAGGAATAATGCGGTGTAAATAAGCTCCATCTGACTTTTTTTTGCAACGCTTTGCGCAAATTTAACATGCAAGTCAGGTGTCACGGTAGCTGTTGGAAATATGTAATGCTGACAGTATTTGGTAATAAAATAATAATCGCTGCGTGTATCGCTGATGGAAAGAGATTCACATCCTTTTGAATCCCTAATTGTGTGCCACACTACATTAGAGACAGATAGTTCATTGTCTCCACCTTTCAGAGACGGGAAATTCAGAGCAATATGTAAGACGTTCCAGAAATAAGCCGGTTTAATGAAGCAGCAAATTAGACCCTTCTATCTCTTTATTTAACATGTAGTCCCTTGAATTTATCAGAGTTCATTACGGAGGTGCAAAATAGAAGAGAAGCTGCAAAATTCATTTGTGATTAGAGCTAATGTTTTTGAAAATGGCTTTTCATATTTTTCTAGATAACGGCTATTATTTATTATTAAATTTATGTCACGTTTGCTCTAATGAAATTACATTCTCTCCCTTCCCTTGTTTCTATTGTTTATGGTTTGGGTTTTATGAAAGGAAGAGCCATAAAGATGCTATACATTTCGTGCCAACTACAGCGCCTTTGACACGGCTTCTGATAGTTTACTCCTGTGACTCATGTCAGAAGAATGGTTTTAAAATTCCCTTCCCAATTTAAATCCTTCTATAACACTTGACAGATAATGAATCCAAGTAAATGCACTGATGCCTTTTTCCCCCCTAATTTCAATTTCAGACATGGACTGGGTAATGGACTCTTGAGGCTGTAAAGTTAAGGGAGGAAAAAAACATGTAAACAGCAAAATAAAAACATTAAGAGGTCCTGCTTCTTTCCGAGGTCTGCCATCCACCCTGCTCCTGGCAGGCAATAGGTGCAAACGTCCCTGACTGCACTGATCAGGGCTGAAATGAGGGAATTGGGGGATGGCGACATGAATTTTGCTGTTATTTGTCAAATGTTATCCCATGTGGGGGTACAGGAGCAGTTGTCGAGCACTCGGCTGCAGCTGGAGATAGAATGGGGACCTCTTTCAGTGCACAAAAAGCTTCTGGTCCTGAGCCTGCCCTGGGATGCTCTCCCCAAAGGAACCGGTTCCAGATGCAGCTCCCACCCCTCCCTGAGCCCTTCCAGGCTTCCCGGAGCCCTTAGAAATGGGGGTCCCCGGTGGTGGCCCGGGGGGACCTGGTGCTCCCCGAGAGCCAAACCAACAGCCGTCCTCCCTTGCTGTGTCCAAAGGAGCTGTTCTCTTCCCTTCCCACCCTCCTGTCCTACCCCGAAACAGCGTTCCCGATTTTGTCAGGTTTGCTGTAGGTACCATCACAGCTTCCTGAAGATGGGTTTGTGTCTTGGTATGAGTTTGATAAGGCGCTTTTAAAATGCTTAATAATAATCAGAGTTGCTTAATATAATGTATTCCCAGCCTGTTAGTTCACTTACCCATGTAATATCTTTTCTCTGCTTTCTTTCATATTTGTGTATATTATTAATGGTTAATGGTCCTTATTCTAGAATACCAGACATGGAATCACCATTTCTGACGTAGGACGCTAAGTGAGCTGCTTGTGTTATTTTTGAAAAGGATCTCCTGTAATGTTATTTGTAATGACTAATGCTATTTTGCTCTGCTGTTTCTCTCCAGCCTCTCTCTTGCTGCAGTGTTTCTTCTCTTTCTTCTTAATGTGATGAAACCCGAGTATGAATGGGGAAAAGTTCATCCGTAATGTGGCCAGTCCTGTGGTGTCAAGCCGAGAAAGTTTGTGGTTATTATTTCCTCCTATGGGGAGTTTGTGGATGACCATTTCAGCTTTGAGAGAAACAGTTTCTTTGGCACACCACGTGCAATCTCTGGGCAACCGAGCCCAGAATTTCCCCAAGTTCATCCTCTTAACCAGCAGTGCCCTGGGTCAGACGGCCGCTCCATCCCCGGGAGATGAGGGATTACAGCATTTATTCCGCAGGCTCTTTCTGGCTGGGTTTCTGATGAACTCAGAGATCGGCGCTCGTGCTTTTTTGCTTCTAATTCTCTTTGCACAAAGGGCGCACAGGGCTCCCATACCTGATATGTGACCGAGTGACCTTGCTTGTAAGTTTGTTAAATACACGACTAGGAATCAGCTGTAGCAATCTCCCCACAGAGCTCAAGCAACACAAGGGAAAACTCATTATTCAATACCTTATTTCATGCTTTGGAAACAAAAGCAACAACCTTAGCACTTCCTCCTCTTACAGCCATGCGGTTTCCGTCAGTCTTTTCAACTCATAATGAGATTTAGTGTTGGAGAGAGATGGTTGTGCCAGAAAGACCAAGGTGGAAACTTTCTGATCAAAAAAAAAAAAAAAGTATTGAAGTTTGTAGAAAAGCTCCATTTCTGTATGGAAGAACAAAGCTGGCGCCGCCTTTGTATAAAGGTCTTTGGCGTTGTCCCCCAACTCCTGCTACGTCAGGAATACGTTTGTGGAAAGTCTGCGAGATCTCACCGAGATTGCCAGAGATTCGCTTTACGCCAAAAGAAACGCCGTCCCACGGATGCTTGCAGCAACCTCGCTCAACTAACGGATTCGGTCGGGCTGGAGACGCTGGGAACACGCAGCTATTCTCCTGCCCTGCGTCACCGGGGAGAATTGCTGCTGCCAACGGGCCGGCAGAGGGGAAAGAGAAAGTGAAAAGAGAAAAAAAAACCTCCGTGGCTGTGCATCTCCCGCAGCAGATTAAATCTGAAGGCAGGAGTGTAGTAAAAGTATGTTTTCTGTTAATAAACTGAGCAAAAGTGACAGGGAAGTCAGCGCAACATGGAGCACGCACCTTACTTTTTGCCGTTTTCCTGATGATCTTGTCTTGCCCAAGGCATTTTGCAGCCGAGTGCAGTTATCTATCATCCCTGGTAAGGATGCAACGTGAAATACAGATACGTGAAATGTTAGGCTGCTGTAAAGCTGTAATTACTCACAGACTTTGCAACTATGCAGGAGTATAATAGTAATAAATCTTTGAGTTTATTATACAGCAATCTTAAAAATGCCCTGATTTATTTATTTTTTTTAATATTTAGAGAACTTCGAAATATAAATTAGTTTATCCCAGCTGTGACTAGATACCATGTCGGGATGGGCTGGTACATGGCTTGGGGTATGTAGATGGGCACACACTGTATCCAGGTGTGCAGCATCCTGCAGCCCAGACCTGGACCTGCTCCTGCCTGTACGCTGCATGCAGCCCAGCGCCAAAGGCAGTGGCTATCCCTGCCGCAGCCCAGCCTGCAGAAGGACCAGCGCCCTCAAGACCTGATCTCTGCAGCTCACCGGCTCAGAGCATCCTACGCGCTGCATCACTGATCCCCTCCTGACCATTACCAACGGAGAAAAAACAGCTGTGGGGATTGGGACCAAAAATACCAGCGTGCAAGATTGCAGCAGCAGTGGTTCGGTGCTCTCCTTTTAATTTAGCTGCTTCGGCCTTTATTAAAACACCGCAAGGGCTGAGGCAGGAGCAAACAAATACCTCGGGGCTTGCTCACTCCCAGCGCTGCGCTGCCGAGCGGTGGGGCCCAGGACCACTGCTCTCCCTCCTCCTGCCACGGCAAGCCGAGCTTGTGGTTGGGATTGCCAGTGCCCTCGGCTATCGCATCGGCAGCAGAGCGAGCCCCTGCTGCAGGCTGGAGCTGGCCAGGCCGTGCTGAGCACCAGCGCCTTCGTGTCACCCAAGGGCTATCCGGCGCAGCCTCGCGGGAACCGCCATCAAAGCTCAGCCATGTGCCTCAAAATGATTAATTTCCATACTAACACAGCCCTCATGAATACACCCGGGGCTCTAATCTTAATGAATCATATAAAATGTTATGCCCTTTGGAAAGGCAAATACAACCCGAGTAATTATGAGCCGCTTTCTTTTTTTTTTCCCTTGACATCCAGCTCTGCCTATTCAATTTGCTGTCTCTACATGCAAATTTTCTTTAACACACCTTTGCCTTTGGAGCCGCAGCAGACCGCCAAGCGAGCTCTGACGCTAAGGTCACCCCCGACGCCCGGAGCACCGGCGCATGTCTGGAGGTGTAGAAGCAGATGCTGGAGGTACAAAGCGGGGAAGGCAATTACTCCCTCATTTCCCAAATGAGCATATGAGATGTGGCACTGACCCGAACCCAGCGCTGCCGTGAGAGTAACCCCAAAGGGGAGAAATGCCGCCGGGCAGGGCTGGGGAACAATGCCTCCTTCCCTTGGGGGTCTGGGGGTGCGGGTGGGCAGCAGGCTGACCGGGGGAGCCGGACCAGCTTGGGGGTCCCGTGGTGTTGAGCCAAGAGCTGTGGCGTGGCCCCGGCATGCAAAGGGCTCGAGAGGCAGCCGAGGCGCTGGGGCGGCCCCGCCGTCCCCTCCGGGACCCCCATGGCATGGCCCAGCCTTTGAAGCAGCAACGGTTGGGGCTGACGCTGGGGGAAAGAACTGAGGATTTGGTTTGTTCTTTTTCAAAGGCTTTATTCCTCTGACAGCTGAGCTGGAGTCAAACCCGACTGTCCGCTGAATCCAGCCCTTTTATTTTCCCCTCTTTAAGTTTCGAGTTTGCACTTTACATAGAGTAAGGGCAGGCTTAAGCTTGACTGTCAGAATAAAAGCCTTTTCTTTTTATATCGCTTCCTCTCCACAGTTCAAAACACCTCCAACCCAAGCGATGTCAACTTCAAAGGCTTCCCCGCACTGCAGCCACAGCTTTCTCCTGTTGCAGCCTATTTCGGTGTCTCTTGATGGCCTGCGGATCTGAGGACGGCCTGTGGGGTTTCGGTTGTTTAAATGAGGGCTGTTAGGGTGCAGCAAAGCGGGGGGCTGTAGATAACAGCCGGCCCTGCTCACCCTGCACCCAGCGTGCTGGGAGCTGCGGTGGGGAAGCCGAGACGAAGGGAGATGGTGTTTCATGTGCAGAGGAGGATATTGCTCTGTCCTGCTACTGAGAGAGTCGTGATGAATTTGTCCTCCTACAGAGAAACCTCAAGAGCTGCTCCGGCTTATGTTGGATTAGAGGAAGGAGCATAAACAACCGTAGCCGTCCCAAGGCCAAAGGAAAGCCCCAGCTCCTGGGGGACGGGGAGATAATTCCTGGATGGCACTGGTTGAACTCAAGTTAGGGTTTGGTTGTGGCAAAGCTTTCTCTTCCCCTCCTTGTTCTGGGCAGCTTTTCTGGTAGAGGAAGTTGTTTAAGATGATGATAAAGATGATAATGTATGGAGTGATTTCTTTAAGTTCCTGATTTATTGAAACACACACCTTATTTTGTTTTCCCCGAAGCTTGTGTTTAACGTTAAGAAAACAGGACTATTCATTTGCAGAAAATTATGTGCATGATTGAATATGTTGCTCCATTTAGCCTTATTTTCAACAGAATATCCTGTTTATGCAGTTGAGGAAAAGTAAAATCCGTGCCCATGAAAATTGCTCCTGCTTTTTTTAAAAATCCGTGCAAATTGCTGGCCATGTCACACCGAGCTGTAATCAGGAAGGGCAGAACAAGGAGCAGACACAGGGAAGTTTCAGCTAATAACATTTATTCCTGCAGGAGAAGGAAACAGCCGGAAAAGGTCAGCATAGGCTAAGAGTTATGCATTTTCTTCAATGGAAGATACACTCCTCTCTATCGTTTCTCCTAGGCAATTATCGTAATTACGTGAACAAGCCATTTAGCAGATTTCTGACTGAACAAGCTATCAGCATTGGCTACGAGAGGTAAGTCACTTGACATTACGCCAGTTAAACACAAAGCACTTGCTGCTTAAAATGTCATCTCAGACAAGACAATGAAATGAGCTGGAACTGTCCCAGCTCTGACTATTAACCTTGGCGGGATGAAGCGTGTAAGGACACCACGATGGCAGATGCGAAAGGGAACTGAAATAGGTAAAAGAGAAAAGGTTTTACGGGGGGGGTATTTAAATACCCGAGTGGTCCGTTGAGAACTGCCTCGTTCCTGATCTTTACCGCATTCGTCGATGCAAAACTAAGGGATTGCTGGTTACATCACTCGCTGGAATTTAGGGTAAACTGAAGGAAATATTTCATCATCTGTAGTGTAATCGTTCTGCCTTGCCGCAGGAAGTTGAGTAACTGGGTTTAGAAAGAGTCGGATTTAGAAAGAGCTGGAGCAGTACCTGCCTGTTCCGCTCTCGATGCGTCCGACAGGTCTGAAGACAGTTGTTCATGCAACCGCGCGTTGAGGGACCTCGAGCAGATGTCTCAATGCTTCTCAGAAAGAGGACTGTTGAACCTCCAGCACTGCAGCACAACCCCGGCTGGGCAATGACAGTCATAAGAAAGCCCATTTCTGATTTATTAATGGAGCCGCTCCATGGAGTGATCGAGGGAGGAGTCACTTTAGGAAACGGTGCTGTTCCCCGGAGAGCACGTAATGGACTGAGCTTAGCAAACCATGTTTAACTGGTTTCTCACTGCTGCACGCTGCTGTCCTGGCACCAAAATGTATTGGTCACCAAGGAATTCCTAAATTAGATGTGCCATGATTGGAATTAATAGCAATGTAAAAGAAACAGTGCTCTGCAAAATATGAATTATAGCTCTCTGTAAGCAAGAACCTGCTGGTTATACAGCCCCGAAGCCCGAGGAAGTTGGCTGTGGGTCATCTTCGGACTCAGCAGTTTTTGGATGAGGGTCTACTTAAAGAACATGAGCATTTTGGACATTTGGGGTTATTTTTGTATTTTCAAGCTCTGTTTTCAAAAATTAGCGGTGGACTGGGAAGGGATTTGCTATATAATACTTGAAAATGCAGTCTTTAGAGCGAGAGACTGCAGCCTCGTGCCGGGCAAACAGCCAGCCCCTCTCCGGGGGCAAAAGCCCACTCATCCTAACGATCCTACCACATGTCTGCAAACTTGGGTTTGCGAGTCCAGTCATTTACCTTGTTTCCAGCAGAGTTTCATCGGCGGGTATTACCCCAGCACAGGGTTAAAATAGATCTCTTGAGCTCAAGTGTATTGTCAAGGCAACGAGAAAAAACGTTATGGTCTTATTCAGCCATTTACCACAACAGTGTAACCCTCGGGCAAAGCTGTTTCTGCGGGACCCCGGTCACAGGAGGGTGGCTTCTTTGGCAACAGGAGACGTTGGCTGTCGGGGAAATGGAAAATGTCATTGCCACGTGTCCCTGGGCTGGCTTTGCTGTTTTGGCATGGTCAGTAGAAGAGGAAAATGCACTGCATGAACCTGGGCAGTGAAATAGGTGGTGCAGGTCCACGTGCTCGGCACGGGGACGTTGGCTAACGAGGCTGGTCTGTGGTAGGGACAGATGAGCCCAACCCGGGTGTGCACAGCCCAAACTGCTATGCCATGCCCCAAGGCAACCCAGGAGACAGAATTAAGACAATACGCGGTGGTTTTGAGGCAGCAGAGCTGCTGCCACGCTGCACGGCTGAGCACAGACAACCTCTGCCATTCCTTTCACCTCTCACACCACAACCACGCTCTTTTTACTGGGGCATGGAGTGATAGGATGAGGGGGAATGGTTTGAAACTGGAAGAGGGCAGGTTTAGGTTGAATATTAGGAAGAAGTTTTTCACTTTGAGGGTGGTGAGGCACTGGCACAGGTTGCCCAGAGAGGTTGTTGAGGCCCCATCCCTGGAGGTGTTCAAGGCCAGGCTGGACGTGGCCTTGGGCAACCTGGTCTGGTGGGAGGTGTCCCTGCCTATGGCAGGGGGGTTGGAACTCGATGATCTTCAAGGTCTTTTCCAACCTAAACCATTCTATGATTCTATGATTTTTTGCTGCTTCCTCTCCCTCTGCCCTGTGCCATCCTCGTCCTCCTCTCCCTCCCTTCGTCCCCATCTGTGGTCTAGCGACTTCTACCCAGATAACGAGCTGTTTGGGGGATGAAAAGCATCTTCCCAGCACTCGGCCAGCCGCTGAGGCAAGCAGCCAACACCAGCCCGCATTGCTGGGGGTTTGGTTTTGTTTGATCTTTACCATAAAAGCAACCAATTTGAATTCCTGGAATAATTAGCTGCCCTTTGCACTAGTGGCTCTTGAAAAGCGAGCTGGCAGAAGAACAGAGCGGGGAGTAGGAGGGTGAGGTGGGTAATTTGTCCTTTGTAGCGGCTCGTCTTTAGGAGGTGATGCAGGAGGTCACGTTCTTCCCTCGAAAGCCGGGAAAGCCAGGGCTTGGTGGGCGCGTTGAGCTGCAGAGGCGGCCGGGGCTTCCCTGCCTGCCTCCTGCCCGCAGCCACCTCCTCCTGCCCGCAGCCACCTCCTCCTGCCCTGACCCGGCGTTTGCATGAACCTCTCGGTCAGACTAACCCGGCCAAGCCAGCGGTGAAAGCGTTTGCAAGGCTGCAAACTTGCGTGTGCAGGACTCGCCCTAGTGACTGCTGTTTGTCAGGGTCCCGCTAAAAGATAAAACCGAGATGGTTGACTTCTTGGTGATGATGGAGACTCCATGGCTTTTCCTGAGAAAAACCCAAATAGATCTAAGCTCCACGTTAGCGCTTTGTTTTCTGCATCCTAAGAAAAAAAACCAAAACCACCGCCACCAAGCCAGGGGTGGGGTTCTTTTTCTTATCTAGTCCAGAGTTGTTCTTTAATGTGGGCATGGGAAGTTAAATGGTTGCCAGTTGTCACCCCAGATCTGGTTGTACCCCAGCTGCAGCTAAAGTAATTCAGGAGAATGCAATTTACTAAGTGCTTTGGGATTCTCAGAAATCTAAGTCACTAGAGGGACATTATAATTTTTTAAGTTCATACTTAAGAGAGCAGTAAGTGAAGTTTCCATGTTGACTCTGGTGAGGGGAAGCATTTTGCAGCCATCCCCACAGGGTTTTTAATGCACGCTTTTTGCTAGAATGCCATTTCACTGGAATTTTCACCTTTCTGAGCAACCTTGTGTAAAGATGAAAGGGAGAAAAAGGAATCCAGTGGCAGTCCAGGCCCTTGAGGTACCTCAGCTGTGCTCCGCTGGGAATACCCACCTTTGCGTGGCAGAAGCAACACAAAGTACAGGGGGAGAGGGAAAAAGTCAGAAATGGGAAAAGCAGGAGATAAAAAAACCTCACAGGGGACCTGAAAGCTGAGAAAGATTAGAAAGTGGATGAGATCCTTCTGTGTATGTGTCGTCTGTGTTTTTTGCCTTGGATGACCAACATCCAGAGCATCAGGGAAGGCTGGAAGAGCCATGAAGCTGCTAATCCCCCGTTAGCAGTGGTGAATGCTCCGTCCAGTGGGATGTACTGAAACGTGGTCCCACCTGCACTGCTGCCTCTACTTCCCTCCCTGCAGATCACACCCCCACACCTGCCACACGCCTCAGACCTCCCATAAATACCCCAAATAAACAGGAGAAAATCTGCAGCCATCGCGCCCTTCATGAAGACAGCGGGACAGAACGAAGGTGTGGGACAAGGGACTTTAGGGGTGAAATTCCCCGTTGATTCTGGGAATTTGCAACACTGGGGATGTAAAAACCAAACAACTGACTGGTGCTTCTGGGTGTAATTCTTTCCTGACCTAATATGCTAATAGGGGCGGGAGCACAACCCGCCCTGTATCCTCTTGCTGCCCACCACCACGTTCCAGCAAAGGACTGGAAAAGCAAAGCAACAAAACCAAAACAGAAACTAAACTGTGTGTTAAGGAGAAAAAAATTTAAAAAAAGGAGAAAAAATAAAAAAAATAAAAATGTCTGCCTGCTTGCTGCAGGCAATCTGAGGACCTCATGAGGGACGAGTACAGTACAGTACAGTAAATAAAAAGGGAACAAGCGACCTCTTCTTGGTCCCCTTGGAGATAGTGGGAAGCCAGGTATTCGCAGCATTCATAGTGGTCCCGCTGGTTTCCATGAGGAAGGGTACAGAGGAGACTTGTGTGGTGCTCGGGGCGGTGCGGGAGGCAGCGGCACGTACGCAGGCAGCGCGACCGGGGACGTGCAGGCACCGGGGTGGGCGGCAGGCACGGACCCGCTGAGGGTACAGGCAGAACTGGCAGGGACCAGAGGGACCCGTGAGGGCCCCGGCAGGGAGGAAAGGTGGGCTGGTTTGTTTATTAAACACAGGCTTACAAAACACGCTCAGCATTGGTCTAGCCGGATCCCTTTGGGGCACATGATAAATCACCCGTCTGCGGCGGGAGCAGAGCTACAACGATGCCCTCCTGAATAACCCGCCCGCAATTCTTCCGTTTGGGAGATTTCTATGGCTATGGAAGTGTTTCCATCTTCTTCCCCCATGGCCCAGTAAGTCCCATCTCAATGAAAAACTACTTCACTCGGTAGGTTCAAGCGTGCAGGGAAGGAGCGTGGCTCCACCAGCCAGTCCCCTACCCGCAGCTTGCAGCTACTAACCCATTTTGGCACGCAAAGGAAAGATGTTTCCTACCAAAAGCAATCAGTAGGAAGAAAAAAAGGTTGAAAGAATGTTTCCCCGAAGTCCAGCTAACTCCCCAAACCAATACTGCATCTTCTTGGCAAGAATTCTACATTTTTTTAAAGACGTATCTGAAAATTACAGCAAGGCATTGAGTCCCTGCCCATCACATAAATCCGCAGTTCCCGCTGAATCATTCAGAACTGTGCTGCCCTGGACCTTGCGAACGCAGTCACACGGATGTGTAGAAGCCTAAATAAAATCTCTGTACAAGTCAAAGGAGTAATTTTTCACGAGCAACTAGAGTTGGTTTTGGTTGTAGGTTTGCAGCTTTTCCTTGTTCTACCACTGACACTGTTTCATGAGTAGAGTCTGTAATATTCCACTTCAATCCCTCTGAGCTGATGGGAGAACGTGTACTTCGCAATCAAAATGATTCATGCGGTTACATGATCCAGTGCAGAGTAAGGGAGTAAGAATCCCTAATCTAGAACATTAGCACCTATCTGTTAAACGCTCTTTTTTAACATACTGCAGAACCATCATCTTCTTCCTTACATAAGGTTCTTCATGGACTACTATGACAACGGCAGCACTGAAAAGCAGTGTAATGAGACACAAGGAGCAGTAGGAACACGCCGCTAGAACAGCAGCTCATTACGTTTATTCTTATCTGACCTCAGAAATACAAACGCTTTGAGACGCTTTTTTGTTGCTAAAGATTTTTGCAAATCTGTTTCATTCCTCTCAGTGTATTCGCAAGGCTGTTTCTGTTTATACGCTGATAGTTGACTCGGTCTGCAAGAATATATAACTAAGAATAGAGCTGTGTGGCTAATCTTATGGAGTGAGCATGTTCCTAAAATCATGCCAGAAACTTTCCAAAGTTTGTTGATCGATCGGAAAGGGCTTGGAGATGAGCAACCAGAATAATTTGATGGTGACAAAAATGTTGCTTCGTAACGAGCGAGTAAGAGGGCTCAGTGTTAATAAACAGGTGTCGTGGAATTTGTTCCCAGCTTATAATTACATGCAGAAGGTGAAAATCCCTGATATTAGAGGGCGTAAGATCATCTGCTGGTCCAAATCAGTGGAATTCAAACAGGAAACGAGGTTTTAAGAGTTGGAGCAGTTTGCTGGGGGAAGAGGTGAATTCTTCGTTGTTTTAAGTCAACGCTTGATTTCTCTGGAGACACGTGCCAGTTTAAAACACAACTTACCTCTCTATATTTAGGATTCACTAATGAAATTTATGGCTTGCTTTAGTAGGAACTCAGACTACAGTGCCTCTTCTAATCCTAAAATCTGCACGTCTCTGCAGACCGTGTTTTCAATCAGTCAGTTTATTTGATGTCAGAAGAAGCCAGAGGCGGGCCTGAGGTGCAGTAATCACGACAAAAGCCCGTTGTGGCTCACTCTGAAGTGCGGATGACAAGGGGTCCCCTTCACGGTAACCGGTTCCCGGTTTCTTGGACAGCTGTGTGGCCGCGGGGGGAGGTCCTGCGTCCCACGCCGGGGCGGAGACGCGCTGACCTCTCAGGTTTGCCGACAAGCTCACGCAAGCAGCAGCCTCACGGGCACCTCCAAAGGCAACTCCGAGTGCGAGACGTGCGTATAGCAGTCTGAATTGCCTTTCATTTTCTGCGCGTTACACAATTCGGCAAAGTGCGGTCTATGTGATCTGGGATCACACCGGTGGGTGCCCGGACTTGCTGAGCAGTTTACGCTTCAGATCCCAGATGGGTTTTACGGTCTCAGTGAGAGGTGCAGGCATGAAACCTCCGTTTCCCAGCCAGCCCGCTGCTGGTAACTTGTGAAGGCGTTGGCCAACTCCAGCCACATCAGAGAGAGAGCTTAGAAAACTTGGAAGTCACGTACAAAAATCTTTGCAACTTGCAAAAACGTAAATGGTAGTTGGGTAAATGCTGGGGACCCAAATTAATGCCAGTACAAGCAGAAAGGGCCTCTTCTGCCTTCTGTACAATCCCCAAGACAGAGGACAAAAGATCGAGAAGGGTCTTGGGCTGGTCACCTGCGAAGGGGATGATTTGGGCCAGCCTTTGCTTTACTGAACATTAATTATTGACGTAGAGCAGAAATATTGAGTGAGAGAAGGACAGCATCCCAACCCAGGTTACATCTTAGAAATTAAGATATTCTTGCATGAACTGTGTGTTCAGGTTATTCCAGGCGCTGAAGACAACTGATTTGAGGTCTTCCATACTTTGGGCGAACTTCCATACCTAGACTACAAATCTGTATAAGCATCCGATACAAATGAGTATATTCTTCCTGTACAAGAGCCAGCAAACTTGCACCACTTTGCGGAATTCAGACCATTGTTCGACACATAGTGTGAAAGATTAAACAAATTAGATACTGTCATTATTAACAGAGTTTTTAGGACAAAAAGTTAATTCTCCTGTCTCATATTATATGCTTTTTCTCATTTCTTTTATGAGAAAATTGTCTTTTTAGATAGCTGATGTATTCACATTCTTAGTCTTCAAAAATCTGTAAACTCTGTAGTGCATTATCACTTGAATAGGCCAAATAATTATTTGAATGCCTACTCATAGACAGTTAGCTTTCAGTAAAATTGAGGCTTTGAGAAGAACCAGAGAGCTACCAACCGCACTGAAAGCCAAAAATAGCTTTTTCATTCCGGGTTCTTAAAGCAACTGAGGACTTGTGGGTGACTGTTAACGTACTGCGTCAGATCTAAAGTCCCGTGATTAATTTGGAATGGTATTTCCCGATTCTGATATTAGAGGTTTTATGGTAGAAGATGATGTTTAGTGGATTTGTGAAGGCGATCTGAAAATGGGACTTCTTGGGTTCCCTCTTGGGGAGAAGCCTAACCCTACCCAAGCGTAGCCAAAGCTGTAACTCCCCCAAAGCGTTGCCTACAGGGTGACCACGCTGGGTCCTACTGCTGGGTGCTTTCATATGGACGGAAAAACGGTCTTAGGAGGTAGATTCATTTACACTGGGGCAGTGTCGCAGATGTCAGTTGGAAAAGTATCTACACGGAGGAAATAGAGAAGATATCTGTATTAATTGTGATAATGTAAGAGAGAGGCTGGAAAGCTGCTTCTGCACTAGGCTGAGTTACACACCGTGCTGTCACTCGTGTCCCTGAGTGCACTCCGGGGCATTTTTGGTATTGTACCAGCAAAGACGGAAAGAAATACTAAGAGAAATGTCACATGTTTCAGAATGAATTGGTTTAGTAAAAATCCAATTATGCAATAAAATTTTGAAACTAAGAAAAGTAATATGAGGCTATCCTTCACCATGGATCAAAAGACTAAAAGGACTTCTGAAATTCTGGTGCATTTGTGAGATGGGCAGTATGAAAATTTACATTTAAGACACTGTGACTTTCCACTACTTTTGTAGTTGAACAATTCTCTAGGAGGTAGTGACACTACAGTTCAGAGATTCACCTCCAAAACTAACTTTTTTTTAAGAACAGCAATGATTTAACTGGATTTAATTTATTTTGCATTACAGTTTTGTAATCAACTAAAGGCCATATAGACATGCAAGATCTTTTCTAATAGCAAAGCAGTTATAGTGCAAGTTGGTAGTAAGAATACCGGTGTTAAGAGTGGATGTTAGTAAGTCTATAGCATACCCATTGTAATGTACAACACTGACCTTCAGGCTGATAACTGGCAACCTTTCATAAATGATACCTCTTATGTAAAATGGCTTTTACAAAAAATGACTAAGTCTACATAAAACTACACAAAATTCTTACCTTCCCCCCTTTTATTTCCCCTCAGTTTCGTTTTTGAAGGATCAGGAGACTTAGAGCTGAAAAGGATCATTTGGTTTTTAAACTTCTGGGCACCTGGGGATTGTGAAAATAATCGTTCATCTTTTATATTCATTTTTAGTTTCTAAGATACAAATAAAAATTAAAACAAGCTAATCCCTTCATCTGGTTTAAACTGGCGACAGTTCAGGCCAGCCACGCAGGTTTACAACAGCTAAGGATCCGTCCCAGTTATTTTTAATACTTTCATGTCAAAATTGGCTTATCCCAATTTGCTTTTAAAGCATCCTTGGAGTAAAACTCTATTTACTCAGCCTGTATTTGTCTTGAGTGCACTTTTACGAAATAGCTGTAAGCACCCAAAAAGGCCACATTTGTAATGAAAACACCTCCAGACAGACTGACCCCCCCGAGGGAATGCCGCTAACGAATCGATTCGACAGCTCCTGACCGGGGCTGAACCAAGCCGGAGCGTGCCGAGACACTCGGTGCGTTACACGTTCTCCTTCGCCTGTGCTTAAACTCACCTCGGCCGAAGAATGAGACTGTTTGAGAGCTCAGGGAAATGTGGGCTCAGCCCACAAAGGCTCAGCCTTCCTGTTTGGAAAAAAAAGAGAATTTGAAAAGTCTGAGAAAACAGGGAGCTACGTGTGAGAACGGGACACACCGGAGGGGGCGGGCAGCATGGAGGCACCGGAGAGTGGGAGTGAGGATGGAGAGGCAGAAAAAGGGACAAAAAGGGAGTTAGGAGGGAGAGGAAAGGAAAAAGAAGTAAATGTAAAGAGCTGGAAAATAAAAGGAAAATAGAATAGGGATGAAAAACAGTGAGAGAGAGGCAGGGAAGGAAACTCTGCACGTGTTTTACTGACTGTCACTGGGCTCTGATGTCCTGCCACCACAGGGGACAGAGGTGCCCAAAGGTAGCACCGTTAGTCGCTAAACCTTGGCTGGTGTTAAATTTAAGCGGTGTATATCCAAAAACAGGAGTTCACCGAGGCAATCGGACCATGGCCTAGCGTTAGGGCTGGAAGGAGCTAGTGGTGCACTACCTCTGAAACAGGGGTCCCTGCTCCCCCTGCTCCTTCTTCCCACCACCTTCCCCCCCAGATGTTTTGGAAGGAGCCAGCCCTGTGGAAGAAGAGAGCTCTTTTCCTCCCTGTGCCCCTGGGTGCTGCGGGAGCCAGGGGGGGCTCGGGCAGGGGCAGGGGCTGCCCGCAGCAGGGGGATAATGAATTCAAAGGGGTTTGAGGCTCCAGAGCACCCTGATGCTCAGATCCACAAAGGGGTAAGGTGAAAAAGTACCACAAGCATTACTTTTTCACTCAGCGTGGGCACTTCTTGGGCTCGGTGCAGTAAGCAGGAACAGGGGTTGATTCAATTCTTACAGGGCCTGTGGGGTAAATTTGCTTCGATGCTCCTCTGCCCCAGACGAGGTGAGGTGCAGCCTGCGCGTCCCCCCACCACAGCCATGCCCACAGCACTGCTGGGGCTCAGCACAGAGCAGAGACCGGGTTGGGGGCTGCAGAGGGGAGTGGGGGGAACATTGGGGCTGGGGGCTGGCAGGAGAACTGCTGGGGCTGCTGCAGACCAAGGAGTTTGAGGAGCACAAACGCAGGGGGCATGGGCACTGGAGCTGAGACAGGCCTCCAGGCTGGCTCCAGTGGCTGTGGGCTGCCTCTGACCCACTGCGGGATGGGCTCTGGGATCCCCACCCCCCACCTGCTGCAGGATCCTTCTGGACCTCCTGCATCCTGTCCCTTACCTGGTGTGGGATGTTCCCCAGCCAGACCCGGGATGTCACCCTAGACTTGCTGAGGGATGTCCCCAACATGCTGTGGGATGTCCCCCAGACCTGCTGCGGGATGTCCCCAACATGGTGTGGGATGTCCCCCCCAGACCTTCTGAGGGATATCCCCCAGCCAGCCCTGGGATGTGTCCCCAGGCCTGCTGTGGGATGTCCCCCCCAGACCTGCTGCGGGACATCCCCCATACCTGCTGCAGGATGTCCCCAACATGCTGTGGGATGTTCCCCCAGACCTGCTGTGGGATATCCCCCATAGCTGCTGCAGGATGTATCCAGCCAGCCCTGGGATGTCCCCCAGACCTGCTGAGGGATGTCCCCCCAAGACCTGCTGTGGGACATCCCCCATACCTGCTGCGGGATGTCCCCAACATGCTGTGGGATGTCCCCCATAGCTGCTGCAGGCTGTACCCAGCCGGCCCTGGGATGTCCCCCAGACCTGCTGAGGGATGTCCCCCCTAGACCTGCTGTGTGCTGCCCTCTACATTCGCGGGACGCCCCCCGACCAGCCCTGGGACGTCCCCTGGGCTGCCGTTGGGATGTCCCCGGGACCTGCTGTGTGATGTCCCCCACCACCGCTGCCCCCCAGCCATCCGCCGGCAGCCTCCCCCCCCCCCCCCCCCTGACGCAGGGGCCCGCCCCCCGTCCCCCCCCCCGGGCGGGGGGGGGGAGGC
>VUYV01000205.1:605016-626407 GCA_008711295.1 Anarhynchus alexandrinus | reverse complement strand
GGGGGGGGGGGGGGGGGGGGGGGGTGAGTGATGCCGGGATGTAGGGGAGGTCTCTCTGCCGTGAGGGGTGACCGGAGAAGGGGGGGGTCTCTCTGCGGTGGGCAGTGCCGGGACTCGGGGGTCTGTCCGGGATGAGTGATGCCAGGGCAGAGGGGTCTTGTGTAGGGTGAGGGATGCCCGGAGCAGGGGAGAGGGGGGGTGTCTCTCTGGGATAAGTGATAACCAGGACGGGGAAGGGAGGGCTGTGCCAGGGGATGAGAGATGCCAGCGCTTGGGAGTCTGTCTGGGATGAGTGATACCAGGACAGAGGGGTCTCTCTGGGGTGAGGGATGCCCGGAGCTGGGGATCTGTCTGGGATAAGTGATACCAGGACGTGGGGGTCTCTATAGGGTGAGTGATGCCAGGATATGGGAGGTGGTGTCTCTCTGCGGTGGGTGATACCAGGACTTGCGGGTCTCTGAGGTGAGGGATGCCACGGTGCAGGGTCTGTCCTTTTGGGGTGAGGGATGCCGTGGTGTGGGGTCTGTCCCTCTGGGGTGAGGGATGCCACGGTGCAGGGTCTGTCCCTTTGGGGTGAGGGATGCCACGGTGCGGGGTCTGTCCCTCTGGGGTGAGGTATGCCTGGACTCGGCGCGGGGGTGTCTCCGGACTGTGGTCCGGGAGTGTGCAGAGGCTCCCGCTGCTTCTCCAGGGCTGGAGGCTGCCCCCGCCATGCAGCCCCCAGCCCCGGCTGTCCCCAAACCTGCCCCGGGAGGGCCGGGCTTGTGCCCACTTGTGCACCCTGAGTTGCTCCAGTCCTACCGCTTACAGAGCAGGCACCGGTATTGCAATCATCACAAAACGCTGCGCTTTTTTTGCCTTTTTTTTTTCCTGAGTATGACTGTGCTGCTTTTTTTCTTCACTAGCCACCCATTGCAAATGAGTCCTCTGTTGTTGTTGTTATTGTCTTCAGGCTTGAGATTTACTTTGGTTGTGAAAACATTTTTTTTCCAAAGACGTTATTTAACCCAAAGCGTTGCATCACTCTTAAGTAAAATGATTTTTTTAGTGTTTGCTTTGGATTAATAACCCAGCACTTGCATTCCTTCGAGAGCTTACATGTCTTTTGTAACCATCAGAAGTTGTACTCGCAGCAGCGGATTATTCCGTGGCTGTCCAGGCTCCCCGTCCGGACTTCACCGAAGTCCATGAAACAGCTCATAGGCATTTCTCTGGAGGTCAGATCAGTTCCCAGGACTGATTAACTTTCAGAGCAGAGAGTGTGAAGGAATTTTTTTAATATTTGAGAATTTCAATTTCCTTTTAAGTAGAAGTATTCCTAGCAATGGAGGACCAGTTTATATAGGTCTGTTATTCAAGTTGTGGCTACACCTTTAAAGCATAATTAACCCATTAAGTAAAGTAATTGTGAAGTGCTGAATAATAGATCAAGGACAAAGTGGATTCAAAAAGTAAAAATAGATTAGAACTAGAAAATGTTACTTTATTAACTATTGCAGTGAATTTCTGCTTAAACCACTTTGATGCATTTTTGGTTTCTGACGAACGGGCAAATCTCAGATGAGAGCTGATGTAGGTGTTCCCGTTCCCATCCTCTGAGCCCGAAAGGTGCTTTTCCTTTGCAATTTAAGGACTTGATTCCAAACTTCACTCACTTCAGTGGTAGTTCATGTGCTGACTTCAGTTGGCCTTGACCCAGCATTTCACCTGGGATTTTTTCCTCGAGCTGAATTTTCCACAAAACTGTGTTTAAACGGGGTGCTGAAGAGGAAAGTCCTTCATGTTATGTCCTGTGAATATCAGGAGTAGCAGTATGAATTACACGTTGGAGATAAGGTGTGGGCAGGAGCATTTGGGTTGAATATTTTCGAAACTTGTCATACATTTTTGGAAAGGGAGCCTTAAAAGCTCTGCCAGATGTATATATGTGTGTGTGAGCTTTAAAAAGAAATTGTTCAGCGCGGTGTTTTACATACCCTCCCTGGCTAGGACACACTCAGACCTGTTTTGCAGCTGAGTGGTACTTCACTCCAGGGCCAGTCCCACGGAGGCGGATGGGGTTTGAGATACAACTGGGCTAAAAAGGTGATCAGGAGCTTACTGGTGAGGAATAGCAGAGCCTGGGACTCCAGCTGAGCAGTGGATGCTGGCATGCTGGCAGCAGCAGAAATCACTGGACATGCAGGTTTTTTGTGATTAGGGCAAAATTAGACCAGTAGAAGGCTATTATCTTTTTTTTTTAGAGAGGTTAGAAAGTAAACCTTATCTACCTGGCAGGCTGTAGTGGTAGTTTTACAGCCATATTAGTCTTATAAGTAAATACTCTGTGTGTTTGGGCTCACCTGTAGCGTGAGAGCTGCCTGCTTCATTAATTTGTGTTTAGGAGGAGTGCTAGTCTATTTAATAGCTTGACGCTAATGCAACAGCTTTTTCCTAAACTACTGGCTGATCTGTAAACACGTATTTTGATCTGGCTTCTGCTGGTTGAACTAGCGTAATATTTACCCAGTAGAGTACAGTCTAATGGTATTTATCATGTAAATCCCAAGGTGAGATCTGTAAGCATTTTTTCCTCAAGTGAATGTTTGTTCCAATACCCAGTCTTCCCCAGAGCCGTTATCATCTTTTAGGTACATTTTTTCACAAGTTGCCAGTTTATGTACTGCTGACCAGTGCCTTTGGTCTATCACTTCTGCTGTCAGACATTAGAAGAGTAATGAGTTCATTAAGCTTACCTTTGGGGTGTAATCAGAACCTTTAACTAATGGAATTTCTCATTTGAGAAGGGAGTCTGTTTTTTACATTAAATTCATATAATAAAAAGTCTGATAAGCTTTTGGTTAAAAAATAAGCAAAAGATGTGCAGTGACCTGTTTCCAAACCCAACCATGTCAATTGCTCTTCATGGTTTCTGGTTTTTAAAACATACCCAATAGTTTGCATTTTGGTTTGTGCTTATCTAAGCTGTATTGGGTAAGTGGCTGAAATATTTTTCCTCCCCTTGCAGGGGGAACGCTACCGCAGTAGCGTTTTCTTGGATGTGGACACTTTATGCAAAGCTTTTTCTATTGCACATTTTAAGACCTTTTTTAGTTACATGTCATTCTAGATAACAACCACAGAATCCATATTTAAACTTCTATTTTAGCTACTTCCACTTGGACTTCTCTAATAAAACTATCATGCAGTATTGCATTTGCAAAGGCACTCAGCCATAAGATATTATGAGAAACTAGAAGGAATAGTTACTTAGAAGTCTTTAAATTAATGGATAATTTCCTATCTTGGCTTGTCCATAAGACAGGATTCCTGCCTGTTTGGTGTGCTCGGTCCTTGCACCTGCCTGAGCTCACTCTGGCTCCCATCTGAGAAAGCGGAGTGGGATGTGCCACGGTCCATCAGCGCTCAGAAGGTGGGACTGGAAATCACTGACAGTCCTGGATTTGGCCCTGAGCAGCTCCAGATGTGGTCGTGGCTTTAAACATCCCGGGCTCAACTCCGAAACGTGCCAGGAGCCTCTATGTTCAGATCCATGGGAGATACTAGTATTGTGAATCACCCTTAAATCTTGTTATTATTCAGCCTTAATGAGCCATGATAACTCGTGGGGTGTCCGAGGCAGCTCCTGAGCACCTAATCTGTCCTATTTCTGGAATATATTTATTATTCATTTCGTTTGCCTCCTGCTGTATTGAACTGCAGGCCTGCGACCGAGACCAGCAGTGCGGAGGAGGGATGTGCTGCGCGGTGAGCCTGTGGATCCGCAGCCTGCGAATGTGCACGCCGATGGGAAATTTGGGAGAGGAGTGCCATCCTTTGAGTCACAGAGTGAGTACGTCACCGGGGCGGTGGGGGGGCTGTGGGGGTTGCGGGACCAGAGCTGGCAGGGCAGAAAGAAACAGGAATATACTGTGCTGTACGTCACATTGCATAAAAACTATCCGTGGTGAAAAGGCAGAGAAAGATCCCGTGCGTTCCGATACCCGGCCATTTGCATCTGTATGGAAATAGCACTGAAGGTACCTACGTAAGGAAATACATTACTGTCAGAATTATGCTGACGAGAATCCGAGGATGAAAGTAATACACACTCTTCAGTTTGTTTTCTTGTTAGTTTGTTGTTGCTGTTTTGCTTCATTACACGATCCAAACCAGCCTGAGCGGTTCCCAAGCCCAGCCCTGCCTACGCGTGTGAGCAGGAGCGTAGCAAACCCCGCCGACCTCAGTGGAACTGGACAAGAGCCCATCACAAGCACAAAAACGTCACCCGCCGGGGTTGGGGACACCTGGTGCATCACTGCAGCCCGGTCCCTGCCATCAAACAGCTACGTCCAGTTGCGGTCCAGAGGCTGAGAGCCACCGGTGCCTTCAAAAGCCACTGAGAAAGTGTTGACACACACTTGTACTTGAGAAAACTCACCGCAGGCTCTCTTCACTCCTATTCTGCCTATTAATTTTGAATATGTATGTATGTGTATATATACACACACATATATAACACTAGTTACATATTAGTATATTACTAGATGATACACTATACTATTAATATAGTGATATTAACAAATAGGTTTATTTAAGGATATGTAATTATGGATATTATATGTATGAAAAAGGCTGTTTATTTATAAATAATACAACCTGTATACAAAAGATGGAACGGGACGTTACCAAGGAGCTTGAGAATGTGGTGGCTTTCAGAGCCATCCTCAGGGAAGAGTGTGGCCCCAGAGTTATCCCACATGAAAGTTATCACAGCAATAAATTTAGATTATAAATGTGCAGCTAGCTACCTGCCTCTCTCACTCTCACCCAATGCCTGGCTTCTCAGCTCAGTATCTATCATTCATTTTCTCAGTTTTAGGAAGTTCAAGGCTCTGTTCTATTACAGTTAAATTTTTACATCTCAATTCTCATTTTTGCTATATAATGCAGCAGATTTTTCTTGCAAGGGCTCTTTACATTAACAGGAGTCACAGGATAAAGGAAATTGTCTTTGAGGTTTTTTATGAGCTTATTACTATTGGGCAATAATTTATGCTGACTGATGTATTTTAAGCTAATTGCCTGCATAATTGCAATCAGAGAAGACGCCTGTCCACCTCAGACTTACAGTCATAGTCACTGATGTTTATAAGCTTTATGAGGTTAATTTTAGATTAAGATTCCTCACCCCACTGCTCTTCATGACAAACACAAAGCAAATTGATTTACTGTAGTATGTGAAATCAGGTATTTTTAAGGATGGAGAGTTAGTGGTTCCTCTCTCCTAAATATTTGGTTAGCGGGCAGCTGAGAGACCAATTGCCCTCAGCACCAAAACCTTTCATTTGCCTGCAGGTCAGGTACCAAGCAGGCACCGCCACGGCCGTGCCACCATGCCACTGCCTGGAGATACCCTGGAGGAGATGGCTGGCGGTTGGGTTTCCACCATCTAATTTCCTTCTCAGCAACTAGATGGCGTTGGCTTGATGCCGTTAGCGATCTCGGTTGGCGTTGCAGAGGCAGGGTGGGCAGGCAGGCAGGGTGTGCAGGCAGGGCCAGGCAGGTGAGGGTTGGTGGGTCAGCAGACAAAGGTGGCAGCACCAGAGGTGGCTTCGCCCCCACTGTGCACCTCGCACATAACCCCCAACATCTCTCCCAGCATCTCCCTTCTTTCCTTTTCACCTCCAAACTCCCATTGCCCCATTCTCATTAAAACCTGGTGCTGGGGACATGGCGTGGCAAAGCACGCATGGGCTCAGCTGGCATCACCGGCGCCGGCTCCAGGCACGTGGGCTCTGCCTGTGCAGGCACAAGCTGCACACCACGGCAAAGCGCCCGTCCTGCGGAGCTGTCACCCCCTTGTCCCCAGCCCGGTGCGTTATTAAGCCACGTCTTCAGCGTGGGAGTCCCGCTGAAAGGAACGTTTCCTTGCAGCGAATGTAACGTTTTGAATAAATCATTTGAGCTGTCAGAGGGCTGAGAGGTACCTCTGAGTCAGCCTCACCAGCCCGAGGAGCTCAGAGTTTAGGTTTTTCTGCAGCGCTGTGTGTGGGCACCCCAGAGGTGTGATTCCCGCAGGGAGTCCCCGGCACCCGCGGTCGGTGGCACCTCTGCTCACACCGGGGGCAGAGGGGCCGTGGTGGATGGCACAGGGAAGCCCACGGCATCCCTCGCTCCGGGGCTGCTCTTGAGATGGTGCTGGGCAGGGGGCTGGCACTGGTCCAGGGCACCACAGGCGGTGTGAGCCCCCCACGCCCAGCGGGGTGGCACTGGAGTCCGGCAGGTCCTCAGCGTGACACATGGGGACACATGTGGGACATTCTCCCTTCGACTTTCCTAAAGAGAAAAATTGCACACTGACACAAAGCAATCTCAGAATATTAAAATCGCAGGTTCGAAATGCCCAGAAATCAGGAAATGAGGGAATTAGGGCTGCCTGCCCAGCTGGCAGCGGCGGCTTTGTACCTCTGTGCTTCCCTCACTGCATCCCGACGGATGCTCAGCGCACGCTGCTGGCCGGCAGCACCGCGGCTCCCGGCCACGCCGTCCCACCGCGCTGTCCTGCTCGGCTCACGTACCGGCGGAGGCACGGCTCCTGTAAAAGATGGAGCTTGTAATCAAGTTGTTAGAGAGTGTCGGTGCATGTGCGCGTCGTGGCGCAATTAAATTTGTTTAATGCAGTCCGTGTGTGCGCTCCCTGCAACACAGCCTGGCTGGAGGAGGGTGCGATGAAACGAGAAACCTCTGCCCTGTGCCCGGGGGATCCTGCGCAAAGGAAGGTCAGGCGAGATGACCTCCAGAGATCCCTTCCAGCCTGAATTACCAGGGGATCCTGCAGTTCCCGGGTCCGGCTACGCCGCTGACAGGCTGCTCTGTGCTGTAGGGCAATGCAGGGACCAGGGCAAGCAGGAACCCCTGCACAGTGAACGCCAGGCTAAAGGCCAGTGTAGTTTCACAACAGATGCCTTTATGAAACAGAAGTAAATGCATAACATGTGTCACAGATGTAGATTTACACAGCAACACGGACCGTTTACATTTTGCTCTTAACTGTGGCTTGACTGGGAGATGCAGTGGGGTTGGCTTTGCCATCTGCTCTCCGGCCCCTCTGCTGCAGCTCGTGGGGATCTCCCGCCATGGAGGGAGGCGGGCAGTGCTCCCCGTATCCCTGCTGTTCATCCCAATCCGTCCATCCCAAGCACTGTCGCCGCTGCGCTCCCTGTCCCTGATGTCTGTGCTCTTTTTTCCCCAGGTTCCCTTCTCCGGGCGGCGGATGCACCACACCTGCCCGTGTCTCCCCGGCCTGGCCTGCGTACGGACTTCTCCCAGCAAATTCAAATGTTTACCAGACTTCAGAAAAGAAGATGTCTTTTTTTAGCAGGAGCTGTTCTGCGCTAGAAAGAGCCACTCGATGTATTCTTTTTTCTTGTTGTTGTGACGAACACGGTACTTGCCGGGGAAACCCCTTACCATACTTTCCTGCCTCACCAACATTAAAACTGAAGATGAGATACTGTGCTGTAGTGGCCAAAGTTTTCAGGAGGGACTCGCGGTGGCAGATGCTTTCATTTTGGGGTGAGCAAAATGAGATTTGTTAAGGTGACACTGCTTTCTGAGGGCAGGAGCTCAATGATTTCTGAACCGTCGCGTGGTCTTCATGGTTCCAGCTTAGCCCCAGACTGAAAACATCCAAGCTTATTGTTAATTTTGGAAAATTTTGGCCACGTTTTTACAGTTTGGATGCCTGAATCGAACTGAGAGTTGAATAATTTCATAGTGTGAAGCATACGATGATTGCCAAAAAACTGTATTTACATTACATTTCGTATCTTTATTAATATAACTGTATTTGTAAGTTAGGCGCATCTCTAGGGTAAAAGTTTAACCAATAGATGTAGTTTTTACACTTTTTAAAAAGTGGCAGGTGGAACCAAAGCATTTCAATATTCGAAGCATTAAAAGATTTTGTTATTTTAGTATTCGAAGATAGGAAGGAGTTGTTGTTACTTGACTTGGTGTAAAACTACCTGATCATCTCAAACTATGTATTAAGATGTAGTTTATATTAAAAAAGGAACCCTGAAGTTTATTGTAATGGGCTGCCTGACTTCTTGTATATGTATCAAATTTGCTGTGTAAAAATTCTGTATCAGAATAATGGCAGTATATGATTTGATTTATTTTAATATTATAACATTATTTTGTCATTGTGGTTTTCCATTTTTATTCAGTGTAACCTCTTATCACGTACTCGATCCACCCAAGCTAGCGGAGCTCCTTACGGATTGCTTAGCAAAAGATTATATGCCTCTGGCTGCTTTTAGGGAAACTCGGCAGTTTACAAAGCATGAGCTCCTCAACCAAGCTGCAGTCTTAGACGATGGAGGTATTTTGCTGTAGCTAATACGAGAGGTTTTTCTTGGCACATGCCTCAAAGGATCAACTTTAACCCAGCAAACGTATTATTATTTGTGGGTTTTCTATGAAATACCGTGCAACTTCATATTTACTTGTCAGTCCCTGGAGCTGGAATTCCAATAGTTTGTGTGAGTTTCACACGTTTCTTGCTCTCAGACATGCAAACATATGCTGGAACTGGAAAAGTGAAGTCATTCATCATTCAACAAGCAGTGCTTTGCTGCTGCTGCTGCTGCTGAGGGGTTTGAGAGAAGTTAGCACAGTTGTATTAAAGCAAACACCTGTATTAGAGAAGATGAGAAATATCCCAGCGAGTTTACCAGGTACCTTCCACTGGGCTCCACAGCCTCCCTGATGAGACAGAAAGGAACAACTGGATCTGCTATTTGGCCACATCCTTGTGGATCTCACACAACTTAGAAGAATAAGTGAGATAGGACTGCATCCTCCCGACTCTGAACAGCCCAACCCCAGGGCTCCTGCTCCAAAGCCTATATATTTTGTGTCACCCTTTGCAGTGGCGATACAACAGCCGTGCAAGTGACAACACACTCAGGTCCTGTATGGAAAAAAAAAAGGAAGTCTGAGGGGCCACCAAATGGTCATTTTATGTGTGGTTTGCATTGATGTGATCAGGTGCAAAGTGCCTGTATTAGATCTGAAGTCTTAGAGGGGCTCACCACTAACCCAAAGGGCTGGTGAGAGACCAGCTCATTCCCATGCTAATGCAGTGACCTGTGAGCACTGCAGAAATTCCCATAACCTGGATTTAAAGAAAAGCCCAAAACCTGATCCTAGCACTGTCACTTAATAGTGGGGCTCCCCGAACACCCCGTGCACCCACACAGTGTGAGTCTGCAGAGGAGGAACGCACTGGGAGCCTGGGGGTTGCTTTTCTGTCTATGTCTATCAGTATAAAATTAGCTTAATGCCATAGACTTCAATTTACACTCAAAGGGAAAATCAAGAAGGAAAATAGAAGCAGCCCAAATGGGTATGTGTTCCATCTCTTGCTCCGTTCATTTTTACCAAAGCACATTGTCATGGTGCTCAAAATGATGAACCACAGCAGGAAACACCAGCCCTGCTGCTCATCTCCCACTGCCATAAATCACCAGTGACTCCACTGAAGGCAGTAATCCTGGTTTATATCATTGTGAGTGGACAATTATACCCGATGACTGCCTTAGACCTGCCAAACTGAACTCCTTGGAGAGTTTATCAGACAAAAGCAGAGCAACTTTGTAGTTATAACTTGTGCCAATTAACTTGTGGGATTAGGCATTTATCTGGGTAATGAGAACACCCTCAAGTACACGAGTTCAAAGTTCACACCATCTATAGGAGATCGAAGCACTCATGTCCTGGAGATGCTCCTGGAGAGGGCATTAGGAAGGTGCTACTTTGAGAGAGACGTTATCCTGTACTGGTCCTCGAGGGGCTTCTCCACACCTTCCCTGCCGCAGCCGCTCTGCCTGCCGCCGGAGCGCGGTTGCTGGCGTAGAAGAGCTAAAGGCAAAACTTCTCTGTCCTACATCCCCGCTATATTCACTCGGCAATCATTATTACCACGATTCCCTTTTTAGTAATTTAATTCTCATTAATTGATGCTCACAATGACGGTTAGTTGATTTGAGAGATCATTTTGGAAGGAAGATTAAGCTTTCACATCCCAATTCTTTCCTAAACTCTGTCCTAATCAATTATCTTTTCTGCCATCCTAGGGGAGATTTCCTAACCCAAGCACACCTGCAAAGTGCCTTTCATTTCTTTCTGCAGTGGAAGGAGGGGGGGGGAAGCCCTTTACCTTTGCTTTATGGTGATAATAGGTAAACCAGTGACCACAAGAAGTAGTTCAAAGCATAAACGGCCATCCACGCCCCTCTGCTTTTCCCTTGAGGCAGCTTTTGATTTGGACACAGCCAGCTGGACTCAGCGTGAATGCTGGAAAAGGCGGCAGCCCTGGAAACACCAATGCGAAAGGTCTCAATCACTCCAGTACACGTAGCTTGTTAAGAGAGAGCCTGGTTTAAACACTTCCCTTTATTCACTCCACTTAGGAGATCTGTGCCAACATTGGTTTAGTTTTATTAATATTGAATTAATATTATTAATTATTAATAGAAACGTGCGCATTAATGTTTAATATTATATTAATATTGGTATTACAGATATGCTACAGAATAATGATGATATCACGCCAAACCGGAGGAGTTTCCATGTTTATTACCAGATTTTGGGTTAGCAGAGAGCCATTTCAGGAAAGGACACCACCACATCTAATGAGCTGCTGCCTTAATTTGATTACATGCTTATTAGGAAAGGTGAAGCAAGGTGTTTTGGGTTTGCGGGTGCCCAGCTGGCCGGGCGAGCAGGCACCTGGAAGCCTGGGGGGGCTGGAGGGAAAGCTCTGCCGCTGAGCTGGAGAAAACCCAGCTGCAGCTCAGCCTCATCTGCAACCTCCTGCCCACAATTCCCCCCTGGGNACTTTGGGGGGGAAAAAGAAATAAAAATGTTACAAAGTCTTCGAGTGAGGCGGTGACACAAAATAAATTCTCCTGGTTGTGTGGGAAGTGGGACTCAGCTCTGCATGGGTGCTTACCTGGGAGACAGGTCACCCTAACCTCAACCTTGGTTTTATAACAGGAGGAGCTGAAGTGAGGGCAATTTAAGCCTAACTGAGGATTGTGTTGGTGGTTGGCAGCATAGAATGGAGTACTCCATAATCTGTCTGGGAAGCTCTGAGGTAAGAAACAGGATTACAATTGGTTGTATTCTTTGTGGGAAGGCTGGAGACTTTAGACTTGTTATTATCCCAAAACTGTAGTGTGTCACAAATCTTATAGCGCACCTTGTCGAGGAGTACTTTACTATTTGCTTCATCAGCATAAAGCACTGTAATGATGTATAGCAGCAAGTATGACCATGGACTGAGGTCTTCAGTGATGACTCCCCTGCCCCAGTAGCTCTCTAATTTGTTATTACTGTGCAGATGGATATTCAAAAGAAACAGAAGGTGCTAGGAATCTCTTGATTTAAACAAGATGTCTCAGGAATTTGATCTTGACAATGTGTAGCATGTTTTCCAGAAGGAATTAGAAAATTGCAGGAAGAGAAAAGACTGCGCAAATACAAGGGGATTTTGATAATAGCAAAATCAATGTGCCTTTCTCTATTACATATATATGGAGTGCCAACCCAGCGGGGGTACGGCTGCTAGACTAATCAATAATTCTGAGCACAGGAATGGAGATGAGTTTAATGCACATCAAACATACAGCAAATCACCTGTCACTTCTCAAGGAGAGTCTTGAGTGCGGGCAGAGCCGGCCCGATGCAGTGGGATACATCTCAATGATTTGGCAGGGCAGATCCCCCTGTATGATCCAGCTGCCTCGGAGGAGGGTGGCAGCCTTTGGGCCACTCTGCCCGATCGTCAGGGCTGGGGAAGGCTGAATGTGAAAGGCTGAAGCCGAGGAAGCCTGGTGCACTGAAGGGAGGGTGGATGGCAGCATGTTTCAGGGCAAGTACAGTGCAGGGTAACAGCAAAGTGTGCAGGAAAGGAGGAATGAGCAATATAACCATATAGCACCCTTGTAAACACCCCATGGCAGGGCTTTCCCAAAGGTCCAAGTGTAAGACAGCTTAGTATGGGGGGGGGGAAATGAATGCATGCACAACGTAAAAATGACAGAAAATTTCCTCCGCAAAGCCCAGTTTGCCTGGGCAACTGGGTACGTGTTAATTGTCTGCCAGGAGTGCCCAGAGCATCCCAGATCGATGCTCCTTTATACCATGGCACCACGTATCAGCGTGTTACAGGCATGTCCCTGTCCCCAGAAGGTTATGAATCTCACAGACCAGCTAAAGCACGTGTCTGTGCTGTACGCGCTGTGTACCCACACCGCTGCAGCCTCAGCCGCCCCGGGATGCGTAACTGTCCCTGCGCCGCGTCCCAGCAGGCGGTGTGGGAAGGACGGGCTGTGGCTGTGTCCCTGCCAGCCCCCCGCAGCCGCGAGCGCAGGGACCCCCGCGGGGCTCTGCATTGCAGCATACCTCTGCCCGGGCTGGGAATCCCACCCAGACCCCCCGAACCCCAGCGCCGTGCCTCCGCCACAGCATTGCAACACGCGGAAGGGATTAAAGCTGGTTTTAAATGCCACGCGGCTTTGTAAATCCCAAGGCTGTAACGCAGTTCAGAAGCAGACTGAAAATACGGCCTGGTTCAGCCAAGCCAGTAGGGCTGAGCCTTCTTCATTTACTTTTTCTCCTGTACGTGTGAGTGCCCTCATGTCATTTCACACAGACATTTGTGGGGTCTTTCAGCACGAGCGGGCACCGCAGCTGCAAAGAGCTGACAAACCAGCAAAGCTGTTATTAATTTCAGGGGGGGTGAAGCTGGGCCCACCCTTTATTTCCTCCTCCAGGCTCCAGCGGCGCCCAGGCAGCAGAGCGCATCTCCAATGGCTTTCATGGGACCTGCCAGAAAGGCCAGCTCAGGGAGAGGCACTGGCGAGGCAGCTGCGAACACGCTCACTCTTTCCAAAAATTTCACCGCATCCTGTCAAATTAGTAGATTTTTTTTTTTCCCCTCTCCTCAGTTTCTTCTCTCACATGGGTGAAACTTTGACAGGAAGGTCCCCCACCCCTTCAAATTCAATGGCAAAACTTCCTGACTGCGGTGGTGTCATAATTTCACCTCCCTCTCCGCCCTGGTTTCATTAAACTCTCCGAGGTCGCTAAGAAACCTTTCGCACGTTGCAACAGAGCCTTCAGCTATTTGGATTTGGTTTACATCAGCACTTCGGCTCAGACAGATATTGCATAAACGGGGAGTAAGAAAAAGTCAGTCTGGCTGAGAGTTTAGGATCTACTGGGGAGGAAAACCAGCATGGAGACCTCTGTCCCCATCCGCAGCACTTTCGGGCAGGTCCTGCAGAGCTGGGCTTCTGCAGCATCCTTCATCGCCCTGCTGGGCAGCGCTTTGGGGATGCTCAGCCTCGAAGTGTCCCTCCTTGCTGTCACACCACGGCTCCAAGCTTTACCTCTGCCTGCGATGCTGCTGGCTCCTTGGCTCGGGTGCCCACGTTCTCCCCCTTTAGTCACACTGCAGCTTGGCTGAACATATTGCACGTTCATCCGCCTTCCTCCACACCCAGATGTCTCCTGCGGCTCCGCCGGAGCTCGTTCCCCTGGGGCAGCTCGGCCCCGCAGGCACCCAGAGCTGGTGGTCCCTCTGCCCCGGGGCCACTGCAGCCCCACGGCACCCCGGGGACCGTCCCCTCTCCTCCCTCGCCCTGGGTGCAGCACGCTGGGGGACCCGCTGTGTGGTGTGAGTGTGCGAGGCCTAATGAGGGAGGGAAAGAGAAGGAAAAAGCCCAGTTGATTTACTCGACTATCAAGCTACTCAACGGTTTCCTTTCCATCACCCTCCTGCAAGCGCTCGGTGACAGATGGGGACAGATTGAGTGGTTCGATGGAGTGAGGTAATATTCCACTAAATCATTCCTCTTTCTCTCCCTGTCAGAAAGCACCCAGACTTCAGCCCTTCCTTCTGACTCTTCCTGTGTTTCCCTCTGTGGATTTTTTTTTTTTTTAATGACAAAGCCATTTTAGCTCTACCTCTGCTAGAATGTCTGAGAGAAGCGAGCACTGGTATTTATAAGGTATGATAAAATGGGTGTTGTAAAACAGTTAGCAAGAGGAAGGAGTGAATCACCACGCGAGAGAGAGGGTTCTGGTGCTGTTTACTGGTGTTTCTGATTTCTTTTTCTCCCCCCCCGCTCCGGCGGAGCCCCGGCCCGCGGCGCAGGGACCCCGGCCGGGCAGGCAGCAGGCGCCCGGGCAGGTGTGCCGTGGGCAGGCGCGCAGGCTCACACGGCACATCTCACAGATGGAGGATCCATTTTTTTTCTCTGGATGATTTGTTCCAATGGTTAATCATCCTCACACAAACACAGAATTATTTTATTTATTTTTTTTTTAATGACACACCAGTAAATAACATTCAGAAACTTTAGGACGGGCTTTCTCTTCACCGAGCGATCTCTTGATTTCTGCCTACTCTATCAGCGCTGTGATGACTGCCTAAAATTAACTGGGACTTCACAGCTTCCCTGTGCCCTTGCAAGACTAGCTTTGAACTTGAAAGCCTCCTACACAAAGTGCTTTGCGCTATCAACCTGGTCACGGTAGAGGTGAAAAATGTGGCACTGAAGAAAGTGGCTTTCCGATAAATACATCCCCAGTACAACCATGCGTGACTCACGAGATCAAAGACAGGGTGCAAGTACTGAGGTCATTAAACATGAATAGAAATACAGAAATGCAACAGCTTGCATTAAAGGCTTAGCTTGACTTTAAAGTTAAGTGATGAAAGCTTATGTAGTCAGCGATTGTTCACCCGTGATAATGCTCTGCTCTTGCCACCAGTAGTTCTGTGCTTTACAAAGGTGAGTAAGAATAATTAATCATTTTTCAGATAAAGTACCGAGGTGTGGGGCAGTTAATGACTTTTACCAAGTGAAAATAGGCTCAGAGATGCTCAGCATCATCAGCTTTAGGGAAAGTCAGAGCGCCGCAGACGTCAGACCAGTTGGAAAATCAACTCTTGGTCACCAGTTCTACAACTGATGGATGAGTAAGGAATTACCCCGCACAAGGTCCTTCGTGAATGATGTGGCATCAGAGGTCATCAGCATAAAAGGAGGTTTGGGGTAAGACTTCGACTGGCACAAAGCCAGCCCAGCAGGGCTCTGCGCCAGCTTTTAAGAGACCAACTTCACTGATGGTCTTTCTCTAATGGCTCCATTTCTTCGAGATGTCGTATACTTGATAATATTCTGAAGCTTAAGAACACCATAGCATGGGAGATGCTTCCTGGGTCATATCACAATGGAATTAATTGTAGCCTGTGCGGTGTTTTGAGCAGCTATAAAGGAAGCTATGCTAAAATTGAAGATTTTAGGGGACCTCTATTAGAAAATACCCCCCCTGCCCTGTTTCTAATATTTTTATTTGCAGCATAACTATCTAAAATGGTTTCTGGAGTATTCCTATATGTCACAGCATCATCTAATCTGCAGGCTAAGTTAATGAAGTGCCTCGAGATACTTAACATTGCGTTCTGCCAATGCGTGGCTGTTACTTTGTCTGGAGCCACTTCTGTCGGGGTGCTTTGTTGGCAATTCTGAGCAAGTGCAGGTGCTCCACTGAAGCAAGGTGACTGTGCTTAACCGTGTGGGGCAAGTGGCAGAGATCCAGCCAAACTCCGCGCATCCTTTGCTGGGAAGGGAGGGAAAACGCCGACTTTGCTCTCCTCTGAGCTCAGCACAACGTGTCCCAGGGCAGTCCCGCAGCATATGGCAGAGCAGCCTTCTGGAGGTGTCGCTGTATCACATCCAGGTAGAGCCCCAGGAAAGAATTGTTGCTATCAGACTAAGCCAAATTTCTGCCCTTTTCCTCAAGGCTACTGGCTTCACACCATTCTGGGAGGCAGCTTTGTCTCCCCTGGTGCCGACCTGGAAAAGCACATGATGACAGCTTGTGGGCTATGCATCCCCCCTGCTCATCCTCCACCCGTAGCATCACCACTGAATGAGACCTTTACCCGAGGCAATTTGGCTGGGGCCAAATATTTCAGCCCCTTTCCTAGCAAACTCTTTCCAAACCTAACAGCAGAGCTAGAAGCACCCCACAGTGCTCCAAGAGTTGTGTGTTGTAACTCGGAGATCGCCATAGCCACCACTCGTTGAGATTTCAGACCAGTGTCATTTCTCCAGCTGGCCTGACGCTTAAGTTTATGCTAAAAACCTCCACTGACTTCAAGATTTTTGACTGGGAATGTTTGCAAGGAATGTGTTAAATACCTGGTGAGTGAGTGAGTGAAGATGCCAGCAGCAATCAAGATTTTTTCTTCCCAGGGCGGCTCTCAGTGCAACCGCAATTCTTCACCACAGATATGCAAAAGCAAGCGCGCGGTGACCTCTGAGCCAGGCTGCGGAGAATCTCTGGGGGAGATGATGTTGGTATTTCCTGTGATACTCATCACTCGCGTCGCCCAGAATATGGAAAACTATCATACATCTGCCTGGAGGGGTACAGAGAAGACTCAATCTCTATTCTGGTCAAGCACAGGTAGAGGGATGAGCTGGGAGAGACCCACGGCAGCTCGCCAAAGCCTCCGAGCATTTTGGTCAGTGAGGATGGGGAGAGGGGTTCAGACCATCTGAGTTTTCGCAAGTGAGCCCAGGACTTGCACAACAAGCTGCAATAGCTTCTCACGTGGCCACGGGAGGTAATTATTAACACCCAGCGCTCAGGGAGTCTCAGCCACTAGCGCTTCTGAGAGAGACCAGCAGCACTCTGGTTTTCGGATGGGCAGCTGGGGGCATGGAGGCTTACAGCTGCTCTTCACGTGTCCCAACACCATCAGGGATGGCTCACTCTGCTCAGCCCATTCTCCCTAACCTTATTTCTCTGATTTGTCATCCAGAGCAGGTTTTCATCCTCTCTGACACCCCTGCTCCAATCTTGGTCACAGCATTTAATCTCCATGACCCACTTTCCCCATATGCAGACTAAAGGATGCTGTGAGAACATGTTAATGCTGTGCCTTGGAAATGCTGTTTGTTTTTTTTTTTTTATTGCAACTTTCTTATCTTTTCTCAGATTTCAGAAGGAATGTTTACCCTCTGCTGCCTCTCCAGCCCTTTCTGGTTTTTCATACTTCCTTGGTGCGCTCTGAGCCAGCAGGACAGACTCGCAAAGTGGTGTTTGTTGGTGTGCTGGCACCAGATTTCATTTTCTGCCGTGTGTCTGTCCTTGGTATTGAGCTTCACATTTTCTGGAATGAAGCCCTATTGTACAACACCCATCTAAACCCTGAATTAAAGCTACTGGAGTTCCTTCTCCTTTGTACTAGCGTGGCCAGGATCATAATCTGCCTGACATTACAAGTACCTAAAATACAAAATTAACTTCAAACAGCGCTGATTCTGCCCTCAGAGTACATCAGAAGCCCTGAGACAGCCCTGGAAGCTACATGCAAGCAAGAGGCATATGGTATACAGATATCCTTTTTAAACTTTTTTGTACCCTTTTGCTGTAGCAAGGCCGGGTCTGGTTGCCACTGATGGGTGACAGCAAAGCATCTGTGATCTTCAGCAGGTAAGAACCAAACTCGCCCATCTAGCAAGGGCATCACTGAGATGGGGAGATGCTTATGCACAGGGATTGGCATTCAATACAGCAGCTAAGTCTAAATAAAACCATAAGGTCACCCAAAGGTGATTTTTTCATCCCCCGCATATATTATTGACTATACAACTCGTGCTTAATTTTTCTAGAAGTGAAAAATCTGGTCCTTGCAGCTTTTAAGGAGGTTTTAAAATAACTATTCTCCCATCTCTGTGGTTTAAATAGAATCATAACCATACTACTTATAGCCTGGAAGAGAGATAGGATGCCAAAATATCAGGCATTTTTAATAGACTAAGAGAAAGAAAACATTGGCTTGGGTACCGGCAGGATTAGGAAAAAGAAGGCAAGATTAGAGTCAGAGACCACAGTTCTAGGCTCCTCCGTAGGAAGCTTCTTAAATTTTAAGGAAATATGATTCTGCAAAATTTGGAACCCTGCTGAAAAGACCTGACAGTAAAACAGGCATGTAAGGTATACCTGGAACACAACTCCCAGCACCAGCACTGATGCCTTCCCCCTAAGTCTTTGTAATACAGCTCTACCCCATTACTCTTTAAGATTTGCTACGCTATGATCTGATATTTCAGGATGAAGATATAATTAGCACTGATAACCAACTCCTGCTGTGATCTGAAGTTCTTGACAGCTTTCCTTCTGTACCCAGATGCATTTTTTCAAACAGCTTTGGAAATGATCATTAAGCCTCGCTTTGTTTTCAAGATACTCCATTCATGGTCATATTCCTTAGCCCAGCTCTGGCAGTATCAGTGCAGCCCCATCCTCCTCCTGCCTGCCTTCTCTGCCGCTAAACCGAGCGCTCAAATTGGCAAACTTCTCCGTATGCACTTCGAGAAATGTTGCCCCTCTGGTGTTCAAATCTGAGTTGGGAGTAGAAAGCAAAACATAAAAGCAAACCAGAAGCCCCACCTCACTTCATTCCCTGCCTAAATCTGAAGCTGTCGCTTTAGCCCTCTTCTGATCTAACTGTCACACGTCTCTTCTGTGCTCACTTCGCAGTCAGGACAACTAGTTCTCAGTTGATGTCTAACAACTTTGGACTACTCTACAGAAATACTCTTAGCACAGAGGCAGATTTTTTTCATGGAAATCGAACTCATCTCTTGTCATTGTGTGTGCGACTTGCTCCGGCGCTGCAATGATCAATGTTTGTTAAACGTTACGGGATACATCAGAAAGAAAGCACTGGACAGCTTCCCCCGAGATGGCTCAGAAGTTGTGTCGGGATCTTGCCATCAGGCTGCCAGTTAAAATACTTCCAGAGACGTTTTTGTAGAACAATAAAGCAGGTTAAAATGCCACGCTTAATAAACAGAAATTACCCATTAAGAAGGTAGTTTACAAATGAGTACAGTATTAACCAAGCCACCATGTTAAAAAACTGCTTTGCCAACTAAAATTAGCGGTCCACAATAATGCACTCTCTTCTATCATTAACAGCGGAGCGATTAGCTAAACCAGAAATTTGCTTTCAGTAGACACAAAGAATTGTGCTATTTAAACCTGTTGCCCATCATGAACTTAAGTCTTCTTAAAAAATAGCTTTAGTCACTTTTATTGGTATAAACACCTAAATTGAGATCTAACAGCAAATAAGGATTGTGCTTGTCCATAATAACCTCAGCTGTGAAATCTACTCAGACACAAGACATACAGCCTTCCACATACACAAGTTATTTGTCAGCAAAGCAGAATGCTGCCATTCTGAAACAATTACATACAGTAAAGGTTTTCAATATTTTATTAAAGAAAACAGTCAAAATGTACAAGTATTACCCAGGTTTGTAGATAACTTCCTATAAAGGCAGTAAAATATGAATTTCAATCTAGGTTTTAAAAACTGCTATAGTTGATTATTTTTAAAGTTGATATTTTTAAAATCACGTTTCACAAATAGTTCTGAAATATTACCAAATGAATAGTGCAACAAGAAAATTGAAATTAGTTCTACACTGTTTGCATGTCAAGCAAAAGTTATAAGTAACTGCTTCAAATACTCAAACCATTTGAGAATGAATGAACCCAACAGCTCCCACCAAAAACTGACTTCTGACCACATTAGGAACATCCTCTTCTTGTTCTTCACTTAAAATCAAATAATAATAAAACAACACCTCTTGAGGTCATCAAAAATAACTTTAGTATAAAATCGTCTTGGCCCTTATCAAATATTACATGAGTAAAATTGTTAAGCCTTTATCAAAACAGACAGGAATAGGGAAAGAAAAAGAATGTCATGGCCTTAATCCGTATCTGTTGGAATCATGTCTAGAAACGTTAGAAGCAAGACCAGAAACTCGGAGCCCTGTTTTGTTTTTAAAAACCACACAATCACAAAGAAAAACAGCTTCTCACTGCCTAAGGTTTGGGGGTGTTCTGCTCAAGTACCTGTTCCCATAGACAGCAACCTTTTATGTTCTGAAGAGAGCATAAGCAAAATATAGAAAAATAAATAAAATAGCTTCTTACAGCCTAAGGTTTGGGTGCTGGGTGGTGGTTTAGTATGTCCCCCACAGGTCACACTCTCTTGAGATCATATGCAGAAACATGGAAAATGATATCCACCTTTCTTTTTTTTTAGGAAGAGAAAAGCCCCCCTACATCCCAAAGCTCTTGAGATCGCAAAGGATGGTGCCCTGGGTGCTCTGGATGCTTTGGCAGCATGGGAAGTGGGCTCGGAGACAGACCCTGAGCTCCTTGTTGAAGATGAAGCAGAGGATGGGGTTGACCCCTGCCTGGGCAAACGTCATCCAGACGGAGGTGGTCAGGTAGACCTGGGGGATGGAGCTGGCCTTAATGAAGACCCGCAGGTAGCAGGCCACAATGTAGGGGGACCAGAGCAGCAGGAAGAGCAAGGTGATCATGTAGAACATCTTGCAGAGCCTTTTCTCCATCTTAAACTCCTCCAGCACCAGCAGCCTCTTGATCTGGCTGTGGGTGGCCTGCCTTATGCCCACGAGGGTGGGCGGCGTGGGCCCCCTGCCAAAGCCAGCCGTCCAGTTCGCAGCTGCTTGGCCGGTGGCTCCCGGCCCGTGGAAGGTCCAATTCTGGCTGATGGCCGGTACCAGCTGGGCCGGCTTCATCTTGCGGTGGCCGTGGATGAAGAAGAGCAGCTTGATGTAGACCAGGTGGGTGGCGGCAATGACGGCCGCCAGCATGAGCATGAAGCCCAGCGTGTCGTTGGCCTTGACGTAGCGGTGCTCGAAGATGCACTGCTCCTCCTCCCGGATGAACTTGTAGGTGCCCACGTCGAAGACGGGGGGGAAGGCCATGGCCATGGAGAGGGTCCACACCATGCACACCACAGCCAGGCAGGTCCAGCCCGTCATGCGCTTGGCGTAGAAGCGGTGGTGGGCGATGGCCATGTAGCGCGTGACCCCCACGCAGAAGAGCAGGAAGGCGGCGTGGAAGCAGAAGAGCACGGCCAGGAAGGCCAGCACCTTGCAGCTGAGGGGCCCGTGGGGCCAGGCGGCCCCGCTGCGCACCGACAGCATGACGAAGGGGAAGCAGGCCAGCGAGCGGAGCCCGTCGGCCAGGCAGAGGTCCAGCAGCAGGTAGTACGGGGCGCGGTGCAGGTGGCGGTCCTTGAGGATGAGCCAAGCGAAGAGCACGTTGCCCGCCAGGCTCACGCAGAGGATCAAGCCCAGGGTGGCCAGCTTCAGCCCGGAGGCGCTCAGCAGGCCGCCGGCGCTGGGCAGGTGCGGGCTGCTGCTGCTCCCCAGCTCGCTGCTGTTCGCCATCGGGTCCTTCCTCCTCCTCCTCCTCCTCCTCC
>VUYV01000205.1:587209-604366 GCA_008711295.1 Anarhynchus alexandrinus | reverse complement strand
GGGATGGGATGGGATGAGATGAGATGAGGTGGGACGGGGACGGGGACGGGGATGGGATGGGATGGGGTGCAGTGGGATGGGGCAGGGATGGGGTGCAGTGGGATCGGATCAGATGGGGTGGGATGAGATGGGGTGTGGTGGGATGGGGCGTGGTGGGATGGGATGGGGTGCAGTGTGGCCTCGGAGAGCCCCCATGTCCCCTTCTGAAGGTGGAGGGCTGAAGCCGTTTGTAGCTTATGGAGCTGCTGTATGTGTGTGCATGACACAGGTGTGTATATGCCCACATACACACACGTACTGATACCTACCGCATATATGTATTGATCCAATATATCCATACATTAGTGGTATGTCTGTGTCAGATTCACCAGTGTGCTTTTGCTAGACTTAGCATTACTAAATAGCCATTTAACTCTGTGCACAGGGGAGGCAAGTGCAGTAGCGCCTGTTGCAGCAGAGCGTCCGGGCGCGCGGTCCCTTGCTGGGCAGGGAGGCTTTGCAGGGGAAGGAGGTTTGCAGCAAGCTCGCGTGGCAAATGTTTCAGTGTGAACATCAAGGAAAAGCTGCCTCCGCCAGTGGGGAGCCTGACATTTGGGGTCTGACTGGGGTTCCTAAGAAGGCAGAATGGGAGGGGAGATGGCAAAATGTCCCTAACCCACATGGGTACTTCCAGTGTTTCTGCGTTGTGCAGGGGCTTACCGGTTCCCAGGCTCAGTCACACGGGGCTCGTGGAGGACTGGGCAGGTAAAACACCTTTGGCCTGACAGAGCTGCTGCTGCGCCCGTACTGTTGGTGCGGGTTTGTAACGGGCAGTTTAATTAATGTAGGCCAGTGAGATGCAGATCCTCGTCCTCTCTCTCCCACTTTGCCATCCTTGTATATGTAGGGCAAGGCCTCGCTGTGTGCCTTGTAAGGCACGCACCACTGCGCGGCCCTGGGCTCGCTGGAGATGCTAATGCAATTATTGTACTATTACTGGGTTTCCTTCATGGCCTCTTGTGAAGGACACGTCTGAAATCCTTTTTGAGCATTCTATTAAAAGCCATCAGTAAATTCAGCGTTATTCCAGAAACGATAGCAATTAAATTGCCTGCATCAGGCCCAAAAGCAGATGTCGGTGGAGCAGCTTTTGAGTGGATCTTTCTGGCTGGTTTCAGAAAGTCTCACTGCGTGTGGTGGGGGCCGGGCACCGACCTCGATCATGCCACCAGACATCCCGAGCAGCTCTGCTGAACTCCTGGCGTTTAAACGGTGGTGGAACCAAGACCAGGCTTTGGCCCAAAGATGTGTTGAGGGCAATCTGTATCACACGCAGGACTTCATTTGCCTATGGATCTGGATTGTATTATTTATTATTTGTTAGTGTTAGGAGAGCAAAGAAATCCTGAGAAAGGGGGAAAAAAAAAGAAGTGGCAGATAATTGAGGCTGCTTTTTGCATCCTACCAGTACATCTGAGCTGTTTTCAGTTGTTAGGTTTCTCATTTGCACCGAAGTTCTGCTGTGACAGAGAATTGCCCACGGGTTGTTCAGTGCTTTGTGCAATTTTCAAGGCGTTTCTCACATTCGCGCAGTGACTTGAGCGCCGGGTGCGCGGCGTCCCCTCGGCAGCCCCGGCAGCGACGTCAGGAGCGGTGTCTCTCTGGAGGAGCCGGGGACACCGTGTACCTCGCTTGCCCCCGGTGCAACACGGCACCGCGGTAACAGACTCTCCCAGGTGGGGTGCCAGCAGCCAAAGCGCTTTGCCAAGCACAAGTACAAGGATCGGTTGTCCTTCAGGGCGCGTGGCTTTTCGGAGGAGCGGAGGAGACCTTATGGCCCGTGTTAGCTCTGTGATCTCTGCCATCAAATGAGCAAAAGGGGACAACACACCTGCTTCCCTCCTCCGCGCCTGCGGGTAGGGTTTCTCCTCTCCCTGAACGCGCGCCAGCGCAGCTGAGCTGGCTCAGGAGCTGCCGTAATTCACTGCTATCTTGCCAGGCCAGCAGCAAATTGCTAGCTCATCTTTCTCCCACCTGTAGCGGAGGGGAGAGCCGGCAGGGAATGGTGTTTCATCCATCTTCCCAGGCCTGCTCCCCTGATGGGGCTGCTCTGTGTTGCTACAGGTGGTGTGAGCCAGGAATTCGGGGCCAGCTTCCTTGCGGGGCTGGCTGAGAGGTGCAATGCTAAAGGACCAGCCAAAATAAGGAGAAAATAAGGGTCAGGGGGGGTTAACAGTCTGCGNCCAGCAGCAAATTGCTAGCTCATCTTTCTCCCACCTGTAGCGGAGGGGAGAGCCGGCAGGGAATGGTGTTTCATCCATCTTCCCAGGCCTGCTCCCCTGATGGGGCTGCTCTGTGTTGCTACAGGTGGTGTGAGCCAGGAATTCGGGGCCAGCTTCCTTGCGGGGCTGGCCGAGAGGTGCAATGCTAAAGGACCAGCCAAAATAAGGAGAAAATAAGGGGTGGGGGGGGGGGGGGGGGTTAACAGTCTGCATCTATGGGGTTGGACCCACCAGGATAACTCCGCCTGGTAGTTACACCCCAAACCTTCTTCCCTGCCAGGGGAAGAGCCCTCCCTGCCCCAGCAGGGTGCCCCGTGCAGGCAGGACATGCCTGCACCTCGGGGTGCTTCACCTTCTCTTTTCATCAGCCCCATCAGGTTCAACCAAGTTCCTCACCCACGCTCAGTCTCAGTTTGGACATTAGGACAATGCTGCATTTACAGTATTTGACTAAAAAATGAGAAATAGGGTATTTTGTAACCCCTCTGCTGCTGTAGAGCTGCTCGAGGAGCTCTTCCAGCCCACAGGGACTGTGGTGCCTGGGGAGGTGTCCACCGTTAAGGGTCAAAAGGAGCAGCTTGGACTGCCCCAACATCCCAACAGCGAATCCTTTGCCTTTTGTGGGGTTTGGCTCTGTGGAGTGCTGCCGGGCATCCAGCCCCAGCCAAGCAGGAGCAGCTCTGTGCACGGGTGTACCCCTGGACATGGCACGGCACAGAAACACCGGGCTCCCACCTCCAGTGCCCCGGCTGAAAACACTGGGTGTGTGTCGATTTGGGCATAGCCGGATCCATCACAGCAGTCGCGGGGAACAGGTAAGTTCCAGGGATTGTAATGAGCGTGTTAAGTTATTTCCCTTTCTCACTTCAATCACTTTCGCAAAATGAGTTTAATGAAGAGCTATTCTGTGCTTACGAAATGGGGCTGCACAGGCTGGATGGATTCCTCTGACCTTTCAATGTGCTTTACTTGAGTTGGCTGCCTCTTCGTGTTCTCCGCTCGCTGCCTCGAATGGGAAAGACAGCTGAAATACTGACTCTTACAGAAAACACTGTGGCATGTTGCCTTCTTTCCACCAGTCACTGGTATTCTTCCCGAAGCCTTAGCTATTTATTATCAGTGGTGTTATTTGTGTTCTTGGGTCTGGGAGCTCTGCATAACGTTTCTGGAAAGAGAAGCGTCCTGTTATCCTTGGTACTACTCTAGTAGAAATCAGTGTCCTCTCTGGTGTGACACAAGGGAAGAAGTAGGAAATGTCTGGACGTGCCTGAAGGACAAAGCCAGAGCCCCTCCGTGGCCGAGGTGCCACCGGGAAGCAGGACAGGTGAGAGCAGTCAGCCAAAACAATTTTGCCGCCACAGAAAATTCAGGCAAGGAAAAGTTTTCAGGCTCAGTAATCGAGGAGATGGAAAGGTCAGTCTGGAGCAGAAAGGGATAACGGAGGCTTGAGTTGGATGCTGGCACAAGGAAGATTTGGATCCTTCTTCCCAGCTTCCTGTAATTCCCAGACAGCTCTCCGGATGACAGTCATTATTTGTGTTATCTTTGCACCTAACGGAGTGAGTCAGGGACCGGGGTGCTACATAAGCAAAACAAAAAGCTGTCCCTTTGCCAAAGGAACTTAAAATCCAACAGTGAGATGGGAGAGAGCGCCGGTATGAAGCCTGGAGAAGGGGGAGGACGAGCGACCAGTGAGGCTGCAGCTTAGGGGATGGCATTGGCGTAACCGCGGCCATCACTCATCCCTGCAAAGGGAGGAGAGAGCACGAGGAGATAATGAGGTAGGTTTGTGGGTGTTTACAAGGATCATGATAATTGTGACAACGGCAGAAGAGAAGATGACACATTAAGGTAATGTTTGGGCACCGGCTAACATGAAGACAGTGTGAGAAGTTTCAAGTCTGCAAAATTTACAGTACTACCCGAAATAACTGCTTTGCACAGGAGTCGGGCTTGCCCTCTGTAACTGGGGTGCAGCCACAGTACATGCCAGGGAAATGAAGACAGATTTAAACCAACGCTGGAAACCTACTGACCACCCCACCTCTCACTGGCAGGGGTCCGGGTGTCAGGTCGGGGACGGGGCACTGGGGACTGCCGTCGGGCTGGGAAGAGCACGGGCAAACGGAGGCTGGATCTGTGGCGAGCAAAACGCTAACGAAGCATTTTGGGTGTGGTGGTGTTCACAGAAGTGTTAGCACAGGCGTGCAAAATGTGCAGATGACACCGGAGCGGAGGAGAGCATTAATGTCACCGCTGAATCCCCATTTCCCCGGGCAGCAGCAGAGGATCCGCAGGCGAACAGTGGCATAGCTGCGTCTCTCTGGCAGAGAGGTATCTGACAGCTAGCTATCACATTTTTCAAGGGCTTGTTCCTAGCTGTTTAATACTTCATGTGCTCTCGTGGGGAGGGAGGAGAGAAGAACGGAGGAGTATATTTGGCACAGCAGGGAAGTGGACTCGGGTCTTTTCCATCCCTTAGTGCTGTGCTGTTGCAGAGGGAGAGAAAGCCTCCTTCCACAGCAGTACTAATCCTCCTCCACAGCGAGCTGAACGTTTTGAACTTGAACAACTCCTCTCATTTTTTTCCCCCATGTGATTGTGAGTCAGGCTGAGCTTCTCTATTCTTCTCCATAATTGAGTAGGAGATTATTTTGACTGGAAATAACCAGACACAGGTATCATGGCTGTGAATGCCTCCGTGCGTGCCACTTGCTGAAAGTTCTGTAGCCTTCTGCAAAGGGAGCTGGTCTTTAAAGGCTTTGCTCAATGGAGAGGGAAGAAAAGCAGAGGGGAAGAATAGCTCCTTCCTGCTCACTTCTGTCACCGGCTCTGCTAAACTTAACCCGCTGGATTGTTGGTGACACGCTGTTCTTCAGAAGCAGCTCTTTTGTGGAAGAGCTCCCCTGTGACATGGGGAATAGCCGCCATGAGACAGGGAATATGCCTGACATGATGGCTTTCTGCGGGAGCTACAGCGATTCCAGTCCGACGGACATGCTGAGAAAGTTAGGAAAAGCCATTCCTCTCAAATCTCCAGGGGAACCTCCCCAGGCACAGATTTTCCCGTTTCTTCCCTCCCTCTCACCATAGTTCTCTCCCACGGGATGCAGGCCGGCTGCTGGGGTTGCATTCCCACCCCTCCGCCCTGCAGGCAGCGAGGGACCGGAGCAGTGCAGGGCAAAGGAGAAGCGGATGAAACGTAAGGCCATGTCAGGGTGCGTGGCATCCTCCGCTGCCGTGGAAGTGATGCTGCCAGACGCCATGTCCTGCCGGTCCTGGCTCTCGGTGGGTACCAGGGAGGCGGGTGCAGCCCCTCCTCGGCGCTGAATTTTAGCGACGTGTTCTCCTGCTGGCAAAGCTGGATATTAAGGAGCGTTTCACAAGATCAGGCTTTCTCCAGTTTATACATAAGTGGGATTGCTTCGGGCTATTAAACCAGCGTGCCGCAGACTAGCCAACCCCACAAGTTTTATCTGTACTGGAGCAACCTCAAGCCACTGCTGTTCTGCTTGTGCATCTCATGTCTCAGCTGCTCGCTGAGGAGCTAATGAGCTTTTGGAGATACATGGGTGCTCTAAACTCCTTAGGCCGGAGATAAGCAGCTTAGTGCCTTTCAGAGCCCTGCCAGCCCTTGGCAGTGCTGCTGGGGTGCTTCTCAGGCCCAAAGTTCTTCGTTAGCAGGAAGGGTGATAGCGGCTTGCAGTAAATAAGTGTATTCCCAATTACATGCATACACGCGTGTGCTGCAGCCGCCGCCACGGGCTGAGGTGACACCCGGCAGCGGGACAAACAGGCAACGAGAGGCTTTACACAGCGTGTTGTCGTGTCTCCCTGCGTGAGGGACTGCATCCCTCGCAAACTGCCCTCCCTGCGCAGGGGCTGCCCCGTCTCGCCCGTACGGGAGGAATCCACCACCCTCCTCCTGGTGAAATGGCCTTTGGCCCCCAACAGCAAATTCACCATGGGCAGCATGGGCAGCGGCAGAACAAAAGGTGGCTGTTTGGATTATGAAACAACTTCTGTCCGTTGCTATCCATTCTGTCTTTCAGGTAGACCTGCTACGAATGCCTGTCTAGAAAATTCACTGGGTAAAAGAAAAAAGAAAGAGGTAATGCACGACTGAAAGTTCATTTTCAAAGTCACCGTGAAAACTGGTTTTTACTTCCTTAGGAGAATTCAGCCCTTGCTGTTCTCCACTCATCTGCCATCAAAAGCAATCCTGCTGCAACCGATCGACAGGCTGCAGTTGCTGCTCTCACTACGTGCTAGAGAGAGCCTTCGAATAAAAGCTGCTTGGCTATTCAAAGCATCTGCACTTTACTGTGTATTTTACTTTTTTTGCACCCTTTTACATATTACCCAGGTATAAATTAGCCCAACAGAACTCTTTCAAGGTATAAGTAGGAACATAATTTGGTATGCAACTCTCAAATTTTTGTTTAGTTGGTCTCCTTGGAGCAGTTTTGGAATTAATCTAATCATCGGGGAGAGTTATTTGAGGTGCTGGAAGCACCCTCTGATACCATCTTTTAACTTATGTAAGTAAAATCTGAGAGCTGGTGGCCTGGTTTGAGGTAAAACAGGACCAGTTTTGTTCAGTAACTTTTTAGCTGGGTGTCTTTTAACCACTGAAATTAACAGCATATTGTGCAGACCCTGTTTGCGCTCGGAGTGATCGGAGCGGTGTTTATAGCTGGTGCCCAGGCATGGCATGCGGAGAGGCTCCTGCTCAGCCTTATGGCTCTGACCCCCACGGGCAGCTCACTTTGGGACGTGCCCCGTTGGAAGGTTAGAAGGGGAAAAGCGCAGTGGGGGAGGAGCGGACAGGACGGGTGACCCCAAACTGACCGACAGCGTATTCCATCCCATCTGCCTCACACTCAGTGTAGAAGCTGAGGGATCAAAGGGTCACTCCTCTTTCTTCAATGGCTGCATCCGAGGAGGACTCTGTTCATTTGCCTTTGATCCCCATCCTGAATCCAGACCCGGAATCCAGTTCCCATCCATCACTGAGTCCAGTCTGGGACTGCCCCAGTGCCAGTCAGTGATGTGATCATCACCCTGGGAGCTTGATACGGTTTTGTACAGATTTCAATATTTTCTTTCTCTTTTATTATTAATATTTCATTAAAGTAATTTAGTTCCTCCTAAACTCAAAAGTCTCTTCTTCCCTTCTCTGCCTCTCTCTTTGAAGAGGGGCGGGGGGGAGCGTCTGTCGCTCACCCGATGGCCAGTTTGGCCTAAACCATGACAGCTGGTTTCTTTGCTGCTCCATTGTCCTTACGTATTACCTTTCCTGTTGGTTTACACCTGTGCACAGCTTAGACTGAAGCCAGAACTTATTTTGTCACTCTGCAAACGGATACCCTCTCCTTGCTCTGGCCCCTTTCCCCTCCGCAGCTGGTGGGAATGAAAGGATGAACAATGCAGAAACCTTCAATGTGACTAAAATTGTGGGATTTAACAACATCAGAGAGTCCACGAGCACTAGTTGAATGCTAAATTCTTAGTTAAATGGGTGTTGTTTGTTTAGATAAAGCCCTCGCCAGGCTGTTGGAGCGGGGTGATAACACGGCAGCGTATTCCCGCGACCGAGAGCAGCTCGAGATTCAGAGGTCAGCCCAAGGCTCTCCACCACCGCTGCCGGAGCAGTACAGACAGTTCAGCGCCACGTCTGGAATTCAAATCGAGCCATCACCGGATTCGTGTTCAAGGGCTGAAAGTCGCTAACTAACCCTCTTGTATTTAAATTACTTTTTCAACAAAGGCGTTCGCTCGTCGTTTGATTTTGAACTATAGAAATAGCACGTAAAAAGGTTTTGCAGTTTAGAAGTGTTCGTGGGTCTCAACTAACTTTGTAGGCTAAGTAAAGCGTGAGAAGCGTTTTTTACCATACTATCCTATCAACCGAGCTTTTAAGGCAGGCTGATGAAAAGGAATCTATTATTTTAATAGCACTTTCTCTCTGGTAAAAGGTCTTGCTGGCTTACTGAAGCAGAGCTTGAAATAACAGATAAAAACTGTCAGAAAGGCTGTGATGTAGTTTGGAGCTGAGTGAAGATTTTGACCAAAATCTGAGCCTACCCAAACCCCGAGTTAAACGCCCCAGGATTGCTCTGATCATCGCACAAGCTGCTAAGGATAACAAACAACCCATTTGTTTGGGGTTGGTTTGGGTTTTTTTTCTCGGTTGTTCCTTTTGTGCAAAGGGTTTTTCTTTGGGAGGATTGGGTGGTTTCATTTTTTATTTATTTGGCCTTTGCTCTTGTATTTTATCTAATAAAGTTCAGCTCGGTGATGCAGGGCGGATGAGGGAAAACCTCCCGGAGCTGTGTTAAACCTGAAGTCTTCATACCTGAGAGGAGGAGGGTGTGGGCTTTTGGGAAGATCCAACAGGATTTCACATTCTTTGTGGTCTTGAAGGAAATTGTTGTGGTTAAATAAAGACAAAGCTTAGGGAAAAAAAAAAAAAGACATTATTTAAGTGCATAGTACAAAAGCCTTGTAGGAAGCCTCCGTGTATCATTTGAATGCCAATTGAATTATCTTTACAATAAGGATGTGATGATTGGGAGGACCGTGGAGACATGTATGAATTTCATCCAGCCTGGGAAGCAAACCTCACCTGCCACGTTCTGTAGGGCCAATTCCAGCTTTTCTTCCCGAAGGAGGGACCCAGCTCTGCTGCCAATAAATGAAGTGGGAATTTTGACATTGATTTCAAAGGGAGCTAAACTGAGCTCCATGAAAAGGGAGTGCTAGCGTGCAATGCTGCTTTTCTTTTTTTTCTTATTAATGTGACTAATTAAATGTTTGTATTTTTTAAGCACTAACTGGGTTTTGATGGTCGTTTAGAGACTTTGAGAAAGTCAATAATTTTGATGAAATAAGACTATAGGCTCCAGAACAAAGTCCACATGGAATCCGTGATGTTGCTAGGATACAGCTATTAGTATTTTCAGTGGCTGGGGTATTTTTTTGGTGTGTTGTTTTTTTTTTTTTTAATAGAGTCGGCCTAACCTCCCTTAGAAACAGCAGAAGAATACGTGACTGCCTGATCCCATTTACACGATGCTCCCTCAATTTACAGTAACGAAGCCAAACTTGACCCGTTAGTTTCAGCCACTTTTGTTTGCGAAGAAGAAACACAAAGAGTAATTTTGGCCTGAGCTATAGGGAGCACATTTTATCTGAATCTTGGTTTTATTAAATGATGCGCAGGATTTTCTCCCTGTGGGTGTTGCATTGCTGAAGTCAGTCTCCCTCTAGTGGTTTATTTCCAGAGGGGCCCTTGGCTTTACTGGCTTGGACGGGTACCAAATTTGATGAGAGTGTGATGCAGAAAGTTGAATGACTACTATGAGCTGAACGGTAGAGCAGCACTGAGCTCATAATTTTTTAAGAGATGAGCATAAAACCTATGAAAATATTATTTTCTGTGTTTTTTATATTTTGGAATTTATTTATTTTTTACAATATCAGTAGCAGATGAGGCTTTCCATCCCAGGCTTACTCTGCAGTACAGGCTAACATGGTTTGCTCAGTGTGTAGGATGTGGCTCTTGCACATTGTTTCCTTCAGCTGTATACTGGGATGCCTGTAAAAAAAAAAAAAAAGATCAGTATTTAAGCTCATGTTACACATCAAAGCCAATGCCAGATGTGGTGCCAACAACATTCTTTTCGATTTAATGTAACACAGAATAGCATTGTGGATGAGGCTATTTTGGGATGCCCGTGTACGGGGAAGCAATATCTAAGTGAAACACCCTGCAGATATTTTACTGGGAAATAAGGAAAAGAAAGCTGTTTGGAGTTTGTTTCCAATATATAACCTAGATTTGAGGTCTGTCAGGTTTCTTATGTTTACGCCCCTTACCTCACCTTTGCTGGGCATCTCTTTCTGTAGCACCTAAGATATCTCCAGTGCCTTACTGGTGTGGGGGGAGTGGGAAGGGGGAGGGATGAAAGCAGAAGCCTAATATCCAAAGCCAAGGAAGAAATTCAGGTGTCCTAATACCCGACGCATGGATTGGATGCTGAATCGAGCCAGTTCAGCTCTCCGAAGATGGCTAGGTGAAGAATAAAGGTCTAATCTAAAGCATATTGAAGTCAATACCTGCCTTTACCAACTGTAAAGGGCTTTGGGTGAGGCTCAGCCTTCCTTCACAGCGATGGTAACCAAAGGGAGCTGTGATTCTGCAGTGCATCAAGGAGCCTGGAAACGCTGAGGTCTTTCCAGCCAGCACACCAATCTGAGGTAGGTAGAGGACTGGTACTGCCTTCTTCATGTTCGCATCTGGCAGAAGACCATCCTGTGATTTGCTTTTTCATATACCAGAGGAGCTATTTGGCCTTGGTTTTTCCTTTGTAAACTGTAACAGAGAGAAAGCTTGGAGAAATTTAGGACTACCTGCCCCAGAAGCGAGTAAACTCCCGTTCTGTTTTCACAGGCCCCTGGACAGAGGCTGTGAGATGCCATCGCCTTCCCGTGACGCGTTTTACAGTGTCTTCAGTTATGTAACAACTTCAAGGGTAGGTTTTACTGTTGTTTGACTTTTACTTGATGCTCAGCTTCTATTGGGCAATCGGGAATCTTGCTCCCTTGGGAGACTGCTTAAAACACTTTCCTTTGGATGCTGCTCCAGAAAAGCTGCACAGCGGTTCCCGTGATAGTGATTTTGGAGCCAATTTTGTCTTTCATTTTTGTTTGCGCTTTTCAGGCTGAAGTTTCCACACAGTGTCCTGGCCAAAGGTGATTTGATTTTGGTTGATAACCTGAGCAAGAACCATTCCATTAATTTTTTTTTATATAAAGAATGTGCATTTACGCCTAGCATGTGGAACAAAACTCTGGCACTTTTTAACAGCTCCACAGCTAAAAGAGCAGATGTATAAGTGCAGTATGCACATCATCCTCTCTGAGATTTGTGCTAGCATCACTTAGAGACAGTAAATTAATAGGACTCCTATGTTTACAAGGAGGTCATGGACACTTAGGAGAGGCCCACGAATGCATGAACTGGCTTTACTTTTGTGTAATTATATAGATATTTTTCTCAGACTTGCACAATGCATCTGTAGGAACTTTTTTAGTGTAGAAGGAAAGGACCTAATCGAACTGCTCGTCTTTGTTGGACAGGTGAATGGTTATGTCAATTGTACAAGCTAAGGAAAGGTTCCTCTGCTTTGAGATGCTCCAAAGACTGGCCCAAAAATGGCTTATCAATAGCAGATACCTCGGGGGCTCCTCCTGGAGCACGCTATTCCAGCCAACCAAGCGGGTCCCGCCGGAGTAAACTTCAAACAGCAAGCTGCAGTAATACCTCCTGGCTCTCCCCGGCCTTGCATACTTTGTTTGACTTCGGTAGGTTCACGCATTTGAAGGAAGACCTCAATGAACGGGAGCTTGCAGGAACCGGCTGTGCGAGGAGCCTCTCCCGTGCGGCACTGCTCGGCACTGCGCAGGGAACTTTCCCGTCCCAGGCAGGACTGGACACCAGCCTGCGAGAAAAATAGGGGCAGCGAGCCAGTTTGTTTTTAACAAAACAAAGTTATGCAATATCATTTAGTTCTGACATGCTCCCAATATGCAGCAAATGAAGAACTCACTAAATACAGTATATCTCTGGCCATATCATTTGAATATAACTTGTTTCCATGACAACCTCCACTTAACAGCTTGGCTGATATGAAATCATTCCTAGATGAGGGAGCTTTTGCCAAAAGCGTTGGGATTCAACACTTCAATATCATGTTTTAGGTTTTAAAAAACATTTATTTAAGCCTCTGGAAGCAAATATCAAATAAAATCCCTTCATCCTCACCTCTGCTCCGGCTCTCGCTTGATCAGTTTATCTTCCTGGGAACCTCTCAGGAGCAGCTCTTGTGTTACTTAATATGCTTCTGAAGTCCCGGGCAGTGTTTCAAGAGCAAGTGATCGTGACACCAGCGTTTGGTAGAGAAATTACATTTCATGGCTGTTGGCTCAGGCTGTGAGGCAGCGGGGCAGCAGCTGGGCACCGCAGCCAAGGCTTGTGCTCGAGCCATCCCTCAGGTCTGTGAAGGTTTAGGCTCCAACTAGCTCTGCCTCGGGGTGAAGAATCACAGAATCACAGAATGGTCAGGGTTGGAAGGGCCCTCTGGAGATCACCAAGTCCAACCCCCCGCCAGAGCAGGGGCACCTCCAGCAGTTGCACAGGATGGCATCCAGGTGGGTTTGGAATGGCTCCAGAGTGGGAGACTCCCCCACCTCTCTGGGCAGCCTGTGCCAGTGCTCTGCCACCCGCACAGGAGAGAAGTCCCTCCTCAGATTGAGATGGAACTTCCTATGGTCACGTTTGTGCCCGTTCCCTCTTGTCCTGTCACTGGGCTATACTGAACAAAGACTGTTCCCATCCCCCTGGCACCCTCCCTTTAAGGATTTGTAAGTGTTAATAAGATCCCCCCTAAATCTTCTTTTCTCTAGACTAAAAAGACCCAAGTCCCTCAGTCTTCCCTTGTAAGAGAGATGCTCCAATCCCCTAATCATCTTTGTAGCCCTTTGCTGGACCCTCTCCAGCAGTTCCCTGTCCTTCTTGAACCGGGGAACCCAGAACTGGACACAGTACTCCACATGAGGCCTCACCAGGGCAGAGCAGAGGGGGAGGATGACCTCCCTCGACCTGCTGGCCACACTCTTCTTGATGCACCCCAGGATGCCTTTGGCCTTCTTGTCCACCAGGGCACATTGCTGGCTCATGGTCATCCTGTTGTCCACCAGGACTCCCAGGTCCCTTGAAGAAGAGGAGCTTTGGCTGGAGAGAGGTCCAGCCCAACGTTTCATACAGTTCATTTTGTATCAGAAGCACCGAACAAACACAACCCGGGTATCTATTAGATGTTTCCTAAAGCGTCGTACCTATCGCCTCGGAAATAGCTGTGGAACACTTCCACGGTGGAAATGCAATATGTCTGCTTGTGCGGTGCTTGTTCCCTTCCTCCCTTCCAGGTGCTACACTGCATTAGAATATAGCTAAAATAAGCCTAATGCTTTCCTAATATTTCTCATGTACGCAGGCATTGCGGTTGCCACAGTGATGGTACACAACTGCCAGTGGGAGAAAGGATGGTCCTGACGGTTTTAAGAGGCAGTTTGCCCCTTGGAACCGCCATTGCTTTATATCACGGGGATTCCCCGCGGGGGCTATGGGAGAAGCTCCTGGAACAGGCAAATAACGTTTCAAACACATGTAACGTACCCATTGCTGTCAAGATTTTGGGATCAGCAAGGATTATAAGAATAGGGATTTAAATCTCAAGTAAAACCGTGGACAGAGTTAGGAAGTATTCACTCTTTCTTCTGGCTATAACATGCCTTCTTCAGCTCCAATTAGCCCCAGCGTGGAGCGACTTGGGCCTTTGCTGTGGCAAAGAGGTTCACGTGCCCAAAACTGGGTGAAGGCAAGCAGTGCGAGGAGCACACAGAATGGGGCAGAACAGTATTTCCCACTCCACTTTTTTTTTTTTTTTTTTTTTCCCTCCTCCCAGTTGATACCTGGGAAAATGTCAGCTGTTACCCACCCAAAATCAGCTGGGCCAATCTACTGGCTGACTCCTCCTCTTGGCCATGCGTCCTGCTTTATAAGGCCTTAGCAGAAGTTTATGTGTTTACCCAGAGAACTCTGCAAGCAAAAGGAGGATGTGGCTGGGAGAAGGTGTAAGGAACAGTGCCAGAAGCCCCTTCTATGGCGGTGAGCTTTAAGCGCCTCATCTCACCTTCACATTGCCTTGTAGCATAGGACTGCACCAAACGCAGTTTGTTTATGGGAAATTTGCTTGAGAGGGTAGAAAAGCACAGGAGAAGACATCACCAGGGTTTATTTAAAAAGAAATCTTCCAGATACATGGCAAATACCAATGAAATACACTTTTAATTAAATCCTCACAAATATCTCTCTGAAAGTGCTAATAACTTCCTGGAATTTTTTAATCTCTGAACTGAACTTATTCAGGGTGTGCCGGCAGCAGGAGGTGGCTAAGCAGAATCAGGATGCTGTTCTTACCATCGTTTTTCCTTGTGAGATCCATCTCAGGAGACTTGTTTTTGCTTCTGTGTCACGACTTCTTAGAAATCTCTGTAGGCAAAGGATGTGCTAATTCAATGTATCCTGTGATTGCCCTTCCTCCGCAACCAGATTAATTTACTGTTAGTTGAGATTCCTGCAACGTACCTTGTGCCACTGTGAAGCCTGGTATTTACTGATGTAAACAAGAAATAAACGCAGGCTTTACATGTCTTATTTGGAATAATGATACAGGCTCTGCCGCCTGCTACTCGCTCTGTGTCTCGGAGGTGTGGGGGTTGTACTTCTATATGGTTCCTTGCAGCTCAGATTGTTTGTAACAGAGCTATAATGTTTTAAATGATGAGCAGCTCTGTGATAATGGAATCTGGAGGTTTTCACTGAAGCGTGTGGTTCCCATCAGAGGCAGGTGCTGGATTCAAAGTTGGTTAGTTTTTGTAATACACTCCAGCGGGTTTGGCCTTACTTCCAGAGTGATGCTGCTGCGTGCCCAAAAAATTAATAGTGTGTTGGCAGCCTCAGCAGAGGACACCAAAAATGTATTAGGCGTGGAGGCTGTCATCTGCAGCCGCGGAGGCAAGATGTGGCCCTTTAGGGTTGCAAGAAGTGAGCACTCTCCTCCTGTCTTCTCCAGCTCTGCTGAGAAAATCTGTGCCTAGATACAGCCATGTATTGTGGTGGTTTTGGGTTTTTTTTTTTTTTTTTTCAGGATTAACATTTTTGGTGGGTTCACCATTAAAATAGAGAGAGAACACTTGGAGTGGGCATACCAATGAATTTTTAGATTCCAAGCTCTCCCAAATGGTCATTATCTTGCCTTCTATTTAAAGAGGAGTAAATTAAATTGCAAGAGATGGTGCAACTGGTTTTCCAGACCTTATTTAATTTGGCTTAGCAGTTAGCATTTTCCATCTGCCCAACATAACCATTAACTTTTTTGTTTCTTCATTGTCACTGTACAGACTGCTTTTTATGGGTGATCTCTGCCCTTTCTTACTGTTAGATTTTTATTTCTTTAAAGCGGTGTGTCGTTATTGATTTTTCTTTTAGGATGAAGTATATATAAAATTATTCATCCTACTAAATGTGCTTGCAAGGAAACCTCTGTGATTCATGGTCTTTGATCCTGCTATCACTTATGTGGGTGTTTAACTTTACTACTGTGCATAGTCCCACTGGGGAGAATCTTAATTTAAAAAATACTATTATAAAAATAACGTGAGTTTTTTAGCACATGTCCATGCTGGATTATGAGGAATTGGGAATGAGGTCTCCCTATAAAACCAAGCATGTAAATTAAATAGGCTGTAGAGAAGATAGATAAATTATCCCCCCCCCCCCAAGTCTGGAAAGGTTCATTGTTGTGCTATTGTCTCCATCCAAATGTCAGATTGCGTGGTACTCATCCCTCCGTTTTGTGAACATGCAAGGGTTTTGTGTCCTAAAACTTGGATTTTTAGAGAGATTTAGTTTTCTGGCTGAGCACCAAGATTATTTTCTTCAGCAAGGCAGCCCCAGAGACTCGTCGGGTCTGCGGTGTGACCTGTGTGTGGGCAGAGAAGGGGCTGCCAGCAGCGCGCTCGGTGCAGGATGGTGGCAGTGGGTACCCTGCCCGCCCAAACGCCTGATGGTCATGAATCCTTATAAAGGTCTAACGAAGCAGCTCAATGCTTCTTCTCAATGCAGTGCCATGAATGGGGGCGAGTGCATGTGCTGTGCCTGGGTCAGGGCCCCTTTCTGGAGCCTTCCATGCCCTCAGATGGGTCCATCGCTGTCACCATGGCTGTGGCTCCCTCCTCCTGTCACCTTTCTGTCCCCTGGTCTGTCCTTCCCACCACCCCCTTGCCCCAGTGGCCCCCTTGTCCTTGTGCATCCCTGCCGATGTGTCCCTCCCCTGTCCCTTGTCCCCTTACCCGAGTCCCGCTCACCCCCCTTCCATCCCTCTCCAGCGTCCCTCCCCTCGCCCGGCTCCCCGTCCTCCCCCGCAGCGTCCCTTGTCCCCTCCCCGCCTCCTGGACCGCCCCTCGCCCCCACTCCCCCCCCTCCCCGGTCGGGGAGATGGCGCGCAGCCCCCCCGAGCGCCGCGGCGGCGAGCGGCGGGGCGGGCGAGCGGCCGAGCCGGCGGGGCTACCGCTCCACTCGCCCTGGACCTTCTGGCTGGACAAGTGAGTGGGGGCCGGGGGTGGGGAGAAAAAGGGAAAAGGAGCGGGGGGAGGACCCCAAAAATCCGTCGGTGGGAAGCGTCTCCGCTCTTTATCATGCTCGTGGAACAGATTGGAGAACGGGAAATTAATGTCGGGAAAACGGCCGGTGGGAGGGACCCGCGTGTGAATCGTCCCGACCCGTCCTGTCCCGACACGTCTCGACCCGTCCTGTCCCGTCCCTTGTGGCGGGGAGCGGTGGCGTTTTCTGGGAGTTAGTTCATGACACCGGTTTGGGAAGCGCTTTCGGTTTTGTATTTCCACGGGCGCACATGGATTCAGGCACCGTCGGTGGCGTTTTAAATTCTAAATTTAGCCGCGACCCGTTGCAGCCCCGGGAAGAGAAGGCGAAAGGTTTGGACATTGCTGCTGCTGCTGCGGGGGTCCTACACCGCGGGGGGCTGTCCCGACAGGACCGAGTCCCACCGCCACACGTCGAATTTTATAGCTCTTTAACAGCCAGGTTTGACTCCTCTGCGTGATCGGCTCTTCAAATCCTAATTTTGAACGATTAGCTCAAATTTGTTCATTAACTGCAATGTTCATCTCGTCATATTCCATTTCATGCGCTCGAAGTTTGAGGCTGGGATGGTCACGGGGGAGCTGCTGAGAAGGGAGCTCCCCCCTC
>VUYV01000205.1:535163-584749 GCA_008711295.1 Anarhynchus alexandrinus | reverse complement strand
CGCCTGGTCGCCGTCCTGTGCAACTGCTGGAGGTGCCCCTGCTCTGGCAGGGGGTTGGACTGGGTGATCTCCAGAGGGCCCTTCCAACCCTGACCATTCTGTGAATCTGTGATTGCAAATCTGGTCACTATATTCACGTTGTGTAGCACTTTTAACACAGGGATTGCACAAAAGCAGAAGTCAAGTGAAGTGACCATCAAGGGCTTTGAACCATCCCTTGATGGGATTTGGGGTTGTGGGTCTAGGTGTGATCTCTGTGTAAATACTAAGCTGTGAAGCTGATTATGCTTTTTTGATGTACATGTGGACATGATGCAAATATCCCGCTTTGTAAACCTTGCAAATCATGACTGTTGTTTAGCCGGGGTATTGTATGCCTCCTCATGTTTAATGCCACACCAAGCAAGCCTTTCCCTACCAAAAGCACAGAGAGAACATCCTTGTAGTTGTGCAATTTTCCAGCCTCATGATGAGAAGGCTGAGGGTTTGCCAGTGGTAATAGTTTTCAGTGCAATGTGTGCGTGCACAAGCAATAATGAAGATGTTGCACATCCCTATGAAAAGACCTCTCTTGAAGATCTAACTGCATCTGAGCTGCCAAGGTTGCGGACAGACTGCTTGCAGCCAACAGCGAGGAAAATACCAGCACCCTTCTTTCCGAAACAGCACTATCAGAAATGGAGCACGGGTCACATGAAAGCCTGGCACCGGACTCTCATTTCTAGATAAATTTTGTCAAAGGCGCGCTCGCTCCCATGGCGGTCTGAGCGTGCAGCAGGGCGGATGGCGTCGCAGCATCACGGCCTGCCTTGACTTCTCGCTTGACTTCTAACAGTGCTTTTTGGGTAATTTTGTTCCTATGGCAAGAATAGTTGAACTCTTCCGTATCTTTGTGAGGGGAAGAATAAGCTTATAAACATTGTCAAATATAATGCAATGTTATTAGTCTGTTCCAGGAAAGTGAAAATATTCTTGCATAAACATATTATCCTTATGTGCTAATTTTTCTCTCTCCATGTTATACTGATGAGTTTTATATAAATAAAGTTTGGTAGATAAATTCTGGTAACGGAACAATTTTCATAATAATTGTGAATCTTCATAAATGAAAACATCAGATATCTGAAACTGAGCTTAATAATTTCCTTTCTTTCCTATAGCAAAATCTTATTTATCTAGAATCATCTATTTCATCTATTAAAGCTCATGAGTAGGTGGCTTATAATGAAAAATGATGGTTAATATTATAAGAATGTTCAACCCAGTAAATGCATTTTGACAGGTTTTGATGGCTTGAAATCAGTCTTTGTATTCAGAATGGATTACCAGATTTATTTAGTTGCCACAGCGTGTTTTCGAGTTTATGCTTTGTAAGTCAATATTTTGCTTATTTATACCAAAAGCAGTTGTGACTAAGTACTTACAGGGGTATTTTCAAAAGTGCTTGGCAGCTTTTAAAGCTCCCGCTAAAGCCGCGATTAGATTCCCACTGGGAAACAAAGGCTGGTGTGAGCACATATGAAAAAACTTCTATTCCTTAATTCTTTGCAGGAAAACAGAAGAGCTACAGTTCAGCAGCAGACATTAACATAAGCACAACCACCTGGAGGTTTATTCATGGATAAAACAATGGAATTTATCTTCGTATCCTTTGTTCTTTATTTGTGCTGGAATAATGAAGGAGTAGTGAAGCAAGTTGGCGTTAGGATTCAGTTCACGTAGGTTATTCCTGTTTCCATGTTCTACTTTTAACTGATGCCCGTGCGGTTTATGGGGAGATGCTGTGCCGTGGGTTTGGCCTGATTGGGCATCTTCATTATTTGTGATATTGCACTAAAATTTCTCCCTTAAAGATTCTGAAGATGCAGAAAAGTGGCATCATAGGGCACAGAATGGGCAGACCAGGACAGCTGTGGAATGTTTTATGGGCAGACTCTCTGTGGGGAACCCAACTGTGGGTTTGCAGGTGGCGTGGCACACAGACCAACTCCCTCCATCCTCAGAAGAGCTGTCGGTGCCCGGCTGGTGCTGGGACCCAGCTGGGAGGACCCGTCTCCTCCTGTAGGGATTTGCAGGCCCTGTTGGGTTATTTGGAAATGAATCGCTCACCCTGGCAATAATCGATGGCATATTGGAGTAATATTATTGTTGGTGGCAATAAAATTATCCAAAAGGGAGGAATCCCGTAATAGCTTCATTTCAAGGGTCAGTATTTGCAGGGTTCCTGTGTTGTGGTAGCACATGTGTTGAAAGTACACAACCATCTTACTACCCGCTTATAGTGTGTTTGTTCAAGGGGTTACAGAAATAGGAATTTCTACAGATCCCTTCATTGGGAAGTCATCTGCCATTTCTGCTAACTTAATCTAAACTTATGCTGTGTACTCAGTTAAAAAAAAAAAATCATAATTTTGTGGGTTTCAAGGCACAAAACCCACTCCATTGTCAGCTGTGCTACTCTGCTGAATTTATGGGTGGCTATTGCGGAATCGCTGTGGTTCAAATTTGTCAGCAATCTGTAATTTTGCAGGAAATTTTGAGATTTTTCCTTCTGTCTGTCTGTGATTAAAATACCGTCTCTGCCTTCTACTCATCCATTAAAACAAATTTGTGCGGGTGTAATTTTTACAGCAAGTGATTCTGAACTTTTAAATTGATGCATGTCATAATTTCCTTTTTTATTAAAAAAAAAAAAGTTTGGGGGTTCTTGCTCATACCTATAAATCACTGACACTTTCCAGAGCTGGGTGAAAGGCTGAAATAATGTTGGGTAATCTTGTGGGCATGCAGCACTTGCCAGGCAGGTTACTAGAAATAAACGGTCACACACCTTAACTTTTAAAAGAGATAATTTGCTGGTTGGTTGGTGTTTTCTGCCAGCTGGTCACATAGTTTCTCTGGAAAATGTTATTTGCAACTGTCAAAATGAACCATTTTATAGCCTCAGAGTGGAATATTGTCTGTCTTTCTCAGCTGCTCTTTTAAACGGCGCTGATTTTGCTGAACGGCTACCATGATTATCGAGATAACCTTTGAAGGCTTATCGTTAGGTTTTAATCTTTTATTTGAGTAGACCTTACTATCGCAGCATCTCAGTGGCGGTACCAATGTGAGCACAGGGAGTGATGACACTGTACGCTGTACAACAAAGTTAACCCCGTATGCCTCGGTGCCTGCTAAGAGAGCAAACCGGCAGAAGTAGTGCTTAAGAGAAGTAATTTCTTGGGCAGTGCTCTGAGACACCAACAGGCAAGGTTATCTCAGGTTTTGCTTGTTTGTGTTCTATAGGATATGAAATGAAGCTTAGTAGAGAGGAGCTACTTCTGTCAGCAACAAGCTCAGAACAAGGGGTAGTCTGCAAATCCACAACTCCTTACTGACAAACACAGTTAAATCACCTGCTAAGTTTCTGTCTGTTTTAACTTACTCTTTTTTTTTTTTGTGCATTCAAAGGCCATCCATCTGGCTGACTCTGCTTCTGTTAAATACTGTGAATTTCTCTTTTTGTTCTTTAATGCTGAGTGTAGAATGTCAAAAAAAAAAAAAAGCCTCTCCTATGATAATTCCTTTTGAACACGTTGATGAAAGTTTTGGCTGTCCTTGTTTTCAAAATACCAGTTTTCCCACGGGCGTTTTCATAGTTCATGAGCCACAGGACTAGAACCTGCACCACAGAGACTTCTGGGTTTTGTTTGTTTTTATAACCTCCGGTTAAAGTGATTTTTGAAATTTGGACGTGTAACACAGCTTTCTCATCAGTTCCACCATTGCAATGTACTCTTACGCCTAGTGATTGACAGGCAAATAGTAAAGTAGATGTTAGTTTGTTCTGTACTGAAAAAGTTGAGAGGGATTTCTCTGCTGGTTTTGTACATATTTTTAAAGTAACTCACTTGGCTAGAAGCCTTCAAAAAAACTTTGGAGCTATTGTTCAAGTTTGAAAGATGTGATGCAGTTTCAGTAGTTTTGCATATTCCGTTTCTTCCTTTACACAAATACCTAATTTTTGCTCCAGAGCCTGAATGATATCTGTAACAACTGAGAGTTCCTTTAGTGTTTTCCCCGACATATTTCACGCTGATCAGATGTGTCAGGGCACACAGCCACACTGGCGGGAGGGTTGCTGAGATCTGGTTTGCCCTTATCCTTTCTTCAGCAGGTACCTGAGCAACAACTGTGTATTTTTTCCTCTGTTTCCTTAAATCTGCTCTGTTACTTCTGTTTCCAGATTTAGTCATTTTACACATTTTTGTTTTCTCTTCTGAGAGGCAATGGGAGGTTGCTTTGCCTTTGATCTTCGTTTTTCTTCAGAAATCCTACTTCAGCTTCTGAAGGGGAAAAAATGTTTCCAGTTCTAACAAACTGAATGCGCCTTAGCAATTTTGACATCATTCCCCTCAAATTGCACCTGTGGGGGCATGTGCCGGGAATTATAAGATGGGTGTTACGCTGCGCAATTAGTGCGGTGACAGGAGCCGGTGATGTCTGGGGATGGGGGTGCACTGCTCCCCATGTCGCACACATCAAAGAGTTGTGATGAAGGTTATAAATGGAATAATGGAATCATTTAGGTTGGAAAAGACCTTTAAAATGATGGGGTGCCTAAAGGGAGCAGCTCCAGATGGGAGTTGGGAATAGCATGAGCCAGAGAAGATAACCTGTGCCTGGTGAACATCAGTGTAACCCTGAGGTCTGGCGATGAAACCAACCCAAGGACCTCCTGGCTTTGATGGGAAGTGCCGGTAGTAGACACGGCTTGAAGAAACAAATGCTGGTGGGTGGAAGAGCTGCCCGAAGTGTCGGCGGTTTCCAGCATGGGTTGGGTTGTACGGCTCGCTGCCCCCGAGCTGTGCGCCTCTGCCACCTGGTGGCTTCTGCTCGGGGCGGCGGTGGCTGCTGGGGAAGAATTAGAATTCATTCTATAAACTCTGTGGATGACTTTTTTTAAAAAAAAAAAAAGTGAAATGCTGAGAGTACCTTACGACGCTCAGAGGGGGCTCAGGGTTGTATTAAATGCAATTAAAGAGAAGCGCGGCGTCGGAGCTTGCCGATAGCCCTCGGCACGGGAACTGTGGGACGTGGTGCGGTGCCTGACACAGAGAGGGTGTGGGGTGGCCGTGAGAAGGAACACTGTTATTCTTGGTTTAAAACTCCTAATTCACCTGTTTAATCAGAATATTTTACAAAGTACCCCGTGAATATTAATTTATTCAAAAGTATAAAAGCACTCAAACCTTTAAATTATTCATAATTGGATAGGGGGATTATTATGCAATTGTGATGTGAATATTTCAACTACACACTCATGTGATTCACTTTCCCCACCCATCTCCCTTCTACCCCCTTGACAAAATAAATATTTTTATTAACCTCTACTTTCTTTTCAAGGTCGCTTCCTGGGACGACAGCGGCTGAATGTGCATCAAATTTGAAGAAGATTTATACAGTACAAACAGTGCAGGTAAGGTGTGTAGCGTTGCTATAGGAGTTACTGCATGTTATTAATGTAACTTCACACCTAAAGTTTCACATTTCCTTATATGATGAATCACACTTGTGGCTTTGCTCACCTGTGGTATGATTGTTATTGGTTGTGTGTGGTATTACTCAGTCATTGTTTGAATTTCATTTGGCTTTCCAGGCCAGGAAAGGAGGAAGCATATTGGATTGATCAGGCAAGCCCACTCTTCTTAAACTTTCCTGAGTTTCCACTTGTGCTTCCATTGGATTGTTACACTTGATGTATTTTAAATATTTTTCCTGCCTTTTCTCCTTTTTTTTTTTTTTTTAATACAGAAAATCATTACACAAAGACCAAAAATTACAGCTTGGGGGATTTTTTTCTTCTTTCTCTCCTTGAGCATGAATTTTAAAAAAAATAATTTCTAGCAAAATTACTTGAATTAAAGTACTTTGAAATCATGCAATACTTGCAGCAATGAGAAATTCTTCACATCTGTGGCATCTGCCAGTGCTGAGTAGTGGGCATCTCTTGCAAGTAAAATCGCATTTCTGTTTTAATACCAGTTAGCATGAAGTGTAGTGAGTTGGCATTTGTCTCACCTTAATGCTAAGCTGCCTCTAGTTCATTAAATCTCGGAAATTCTAAGGCAACGCCAAAACCTTCTCCTTGAAGCAGCCCAGCCATAGTGATCTACTGAAGTTTTAAATATGGGTTTCTTGTTAACATCTGCACAGCTTGTTACATTGCATGAGATGTTTCTTCCCAGCTAATTGGTGTAAGAAATGAATTGGCTTTTGGAGTTTTCTGGAAACGAGGTTATCGGTGGAAATTCTTTGGCATAAAGCATGGAAATGTCCTTCAGACCTGTGGGAGAGGTTTCCTCTCACCTCTCTGTGTCAGCAGAACATCCCCGTCGGTCATGCGATGAAGTGATACTCTGAAGGTAAAGTTGACAGCTGGCGTGGGTTTGTTTCAAAAATGGTTCCCATTGGAAAAAGGACAGCTTAAGACCACAGACTGGTGTACGCAGTATCTGGTGTTACCCGTTTTCCCACTCTGAATCTAGCTTTCATTATTTAAATTACTAGGTTTTATTGGCTGAAAAAACTTGAGGTTTTCTTCTCATCAGGTTAGGGTTTAAAATACAAAAAACTCCTTCAGATCATCTGGGAAGACTCATGATCTGGATGAGGTTACCAGAAGCTAGCAGCATGGCCCATGGTGTGTCTGACTGTGCTGTCATACACATAGTGTGACCTTCCTCAGGGAAGCAAAACCAAAATCTTCATTGACTTCATCGCTGTCCTTCCTGGGCAGTAGCTAGTCAGTGAGGAATGCCAGCCTGCACCGCCTGAAGGATGGTTGAAAACCAAAACCTTCCAAATGAAGTCCTTGGGTCAGGACATAAGAGCTCCCAAATCTCTCCACAGTTGTCTGCTGGTGTAGCTCTGCTCCTTCTACTTCTGTCAGTAGGTTTAGGGTTTGGACACAACCAGGGAAGAGTAGGATGAAAGTTGAAACGGGTGTTTCATACCAGTTTTCTATATTTTTAATAGTCTTCCATCTCTTCTTGTGACTGGGTAATGGTAATGGCTGGTTAGTAGAATTGCCAAGGGCCACAAAATTTTATCACATAATGTTGCAATCTTTGTTTCTTAAGTTATGCTAATGACTAAGTATTAGATAATACTTAATGAGTTGAACTAATGCTTAATATTGCATCACTAGATGTTGATGCAACATAAGTCTTCAAAAAATCCTTTCTTATTCCCAACTGTTGGATAAAGAAGAAAGGGGATTGGGATCTTTTCAGTCATCCCTCAGTGTTGCTCACCACTGCTTTTGGGTGCCTTTTATCCACCCCAAACATCTACGACAGCTTCTGCTTTTACCAGCAGAAACGCTGGGAAGTAATCTGATGGCTCCTGGTAACTCGGATCTTCTAATTTCTCCCCCATTCATGATTAATATGTTCTTTGCATCTGGTTGCAACGTTTCACTGTGATCTAGACAAAGTAGCTGGATTGCTAGTTAGGCGTTTAGTTCAACAGAATTGTTGTTTGTGGTGTTCTTGTAACTCAAGATAATCAGAATGAAGTTTTAAACTAGTCTTAAGTGAAGGAAGGTGAATATTTGATATCAGTATATATTTTTGATATGCTAAGAAAGTTTTGTATACTGGTTTGTTGTGACATACTTAGTGTAACTCTGATTTTGATGATTTGTTTTCTCTCTATTCCTAAGGACTTTGATTCTAAAGTGACCCACAGTTGAACCGTTTCCCTTCTTTCTACCTCCAACGTATGCAGAAATGACATCCAAAAAAAAAGAGAAGTGAAATTGCCACAAGTTCTTTTGAGAGCATTTTATTATAATGCAGAAGGTGCCAGTTCTCCAGGAGCAGGATATGTAATCGTTTTGGAGAAAATGAACGAGGAAGTATATCTATATTAAACTTACTCTCTTCTGTCAATGCAACTACTATTTTTTTCTTTTTCAGGATTTCTGGAGTGTCTACAACAACATTCCTCCTGTGACAAATTTGCCTCTGAGATGTAGTTACCATTTAATGCGGGGAGAAAGACGGCCGCTTTGGTACGTATGTTATCATCAGACGTTTCTGGGAATGGGCAGTGAAAAAAGCTGAAGTGGCGACAGGAGGCAGAGGGGGGGACAGGAGCATCCTGTTTCTGTTGCCTGCAAGTACCTGAACTCAAGAGACCTACGAAAGAAATATCCTAAGGATCTTCTTAAGCTTAAAAGTGACTTGTACTAAAGAGCCTTTATTAAAAACACAGACTGTAGTTTAATTGTCCACCTCTGGATGTAAATGTAAGAAAGAAATTAAATTATGAAATAGAAGTTAAGAAAGAAAATATTATTCTGAATTTCTATTCAAGAATACACAGAATATGTTACTTGCATTTAAATTATTATTATCTTGCAAATTTTTTTCTTTCCACTGAAGTAATAATGATGCAAATGACTGATGGTCCTTAACTGTGCAAAAGTGTGCTTCGTATGCATATATATACCTTGGATTAAAACTAACTTAAGGCATTATGAAGTGATTCATTGCAGCAAACTCCTACTTGATTGTAGGACAGTAATGGAATAAAGTATAAATCACTGAGATTTTCCTTTCAGAAATTGAGTTTTGCATACCTTCTTCCTGGTGCAGTTCTGGCACATGCCAATTAGAGAGCCTGAGCGCTTCCTGGACAGTTTAGAGCTTTTTGGCATCATTTGCATAGACTGTGATTGGATTAGAGTTCTTTAACATGATTTTAATATGTCTAACTGGGTGGTGGCTTACCACAGCAAATTTCTGTCCTGATCTACTCAACAAGTAAATAATTTTCGCCAGTAAAATGCATCTGAAGGTCTACATTACTTTTCTAAAAGGGTTTGAAAAAATGTTGGTGTCTGTATAAGTCAACTGGGCCACTGTGTGCCGGTCTCGATATCTTTGTAAAGATGAGTGAGAACATTTTGGGGTTCGGGTTTTTTTTTTTTTCTATTTTTAGTTCAGATTTGGTAAGCGACTGTTAGAGGTGTGAAACGCAAAGACCTCTTCTAAAAATGATACATCTCTCTTAAGTCTGTCAAAGAAATTTTGTATTTTAGGAAAGGGGTTGCAAAAGATTGATCTCATCAGTAACCCACAAACTTTTCAGTAATTACTGCCAAGAAGCGATTCTCAGATTACACTGGCTAATTGCAGCATTGTTTTTTAGGAACTAAAACAAATTGTGAAGTAAGAATTGAGGTCTGCAGATTTTTGAAGATGTCCTCCCAAAGTTTCCCAAGTGTTTGTCTGGATTGGCGGGAGACCATTGGTCCTGGGGAATCTCTAGAGGTCTCATATTGGGCTTAGATATTCCAAAGATGAACTTTAGGTTATTCCTTAAACTTTTTCTGTTACAGAGTTTTAACAGCAAACTAGAGCCCTAATTTAAAATCTTATAAAAAGAATTGTGACAGAATAAACTTGAAGCTCACAGGTTCGTACGTTGTGCCTTTGTCATTATGAGGCAGTTTAATGGTTATGTCTGTGCCCTGACCCCGGGCAGCTTCAGCCTTTCTTTTAATAAGGGCAATTAATTTCTAGCTGTCACAAAACTGAAATGAAGTATTCTCATGTTCTTTTATTAAACTGAAAAACTTGAGAGTAATAAGCTGCTTCTGTGAAAATATGCCAGAGGTTTTTTTTAAAATAAAAGGTTACCACAGTAAAATTGCACTGTGGCTTGTTCCCATGTAGTGTGCAGCCACTTCTGAGACGGTCTGTAGTCAGGAATAATGTAAGTATTTTCCAACACACAAAACTTAGGAAAGGGATTAGGTGTTGAGAGATAAACTTCATATGAACAATGAAAGAATTATCTCTGATGTCAGAAGTCATAGCCTGAGTCACGCTACCTGGAGTTAGTAATTGCATTTCAGATGGGATTTTTCTGGGAAAATTAAACCCCAAGCATAGATTTATCTAGATGTGGATACGAATGTTTATTTCACTGATCTATTTTCCATAACCAGGGAAGAGGAAAGCAATGCCAAAGGAGGTATATGGAAAATGAAGGTCCCTAAAGAAAGTACGGTATGTAATATTGACCTTTTACTTAGATATTGTTTGGGGAAGGGGTTCTTTAAACTCCAACTGATAAAGCTGTTGTAAAGCTTTTTAGTGCTGACATCACCCAACACAACAACCAAACACTATTTTAACAACTATAACCTTTTCTTTTAAGACAATGAGCAAAAATTTCTTTTTGGGTAATTCCATACCTCTTGCTTTCAATAACACTCACTGATGTATTATAAAGCAAATGACAGCTGCAGTGTTATACTCCATTTCCATTTGGAAACACAGTATTTTATAATCACCTTTGTTCACAAGACTGTTTGCTTACAGGCATGAAAAAAAAAATATCTTTTCCTGATGATATTATACGCTAAATTATAGCCAGAACCGCAGTAATGCTCTTCAAAAGCCCACACACACAATCCAGCACAACTTCCAGAGTTTCACTGAAGTGCCAAATGTTCCGAAACTCTCTGTCAGCCTCAGCAGGACTATTTCTGCTTGGCATTACGTGTCTGCACCTACGTGTGGCTGTGAGTAGAGCTGTGACTTTCTGTAGCCAAACATGGACCAAGGCATTGTTTCCATCGATAGCTAATCCCGCCTCATGGCTTGCCCTGGAAAGGGGAAGATCTTGCTCATTCTCTCCTGATCCCTCTTGCACTGGCGCTCATTGGACTGTTTTGTGAGCCAGCTTAATGCACGCCAATGTCAGAAAAAGTCTCCTATTTATTTTATTTTTAATCTGAGTGTTTGGCCAGGAGAGTTTTTTGATGGGCGTAGGGCGTAAAGGAGAAAAGACAAATAGGATCACCCCCTTTGGCAACAGGGAGTTGTCACATCACTGTGTGTACATCTTGTCAAACTGTACTGCTGCTCAGTTCTTTCACCCCTTTTTCTTTTTTAAATTCTAAAATATGAAAGATAAAATCCGTTCAGGCATGTCATCGTTCTAGCCCCGCTGAAACAACTGGGTTTCTCTTGGCGCCCCTAATCGAATGGCTGCGAGTAGCGTACATCTCCTGCGAGCTGTCACGGTGAGGAGATTTGACCGCTTCACGTGGTGTTTATGGTGTAAGAGTTTGTTCTGGATCGGGCCTCTAAACATGAAAAGTGAAGTGTCAGAAAAATGTGACAGCCTTGCAGAAGGCATTAAATGCTGAAAGATGGTACTTGAAGTTTCAGCCAGAAGTTAACTGATTTTTGCCTGTGGGCTTTTTCCCAGTATGTGAACTGCAGCTTTCTTCCCTGCAGTCCTGTGGGATCGCAAAAGACTGAAATTTTCTTTTTCACCTTATAATCCAAGGTGTGAAGGTTGTCAGAAGTGACAAGTGGTTTGGGGAGCCTGCGTTACTGGGTGGTGAATTTAGGGACCTCAGAGGCTGAATGATAGCCCCTCTCTGAAATGAAGGTACTTTCTGATCTCTCAAACTATGTACCACGTGTTCCCAGGTCACTCCTGAAATGCTTAATTGAAGGTGAATTTCAGTCAGCTTTTAGTGCCTCTGTAAATAGCATAAATAATACCTTTATGCCTGTTTCTCATTTTTTGGCTCCATTCTTCGTCACACATGCACACAGCATCTCCTTGGCTGAGATGAACCATCTTGTACAGACCTAACTCAAAAAGATGATGTTATAGTAGCTCTCAGTGAGGGTGAGGAGGGAAGAAAATGAAGGTTTTCTAAAGATATCAGTCTTTCAAGTGGTATGAAAAACTGACTGACAAAATACTGACACTTCAGTGTTGTTGCATGTGTACAGTGACACTTCTGTATGCCGATTTTTAATACGAAAACTAATACTTTTTAGATCCTCATAAGCCTGATCCTGCAACTGCTTACTACTGGATGAAGTGCTTCCTACCCTTGAGACCATTAGGACAACTCACAGTAGTGAGCACTGTGCCTGGTAATGAGAGTGTGCGTGGTCAGTCCCATCACCAATATGTGAGCTGTTCCACGGGCAGGCGAAAGGCACCACGTCAGAGGCTGTCACGCTGACGTCTTCAACCTGCCTCAGGAGCATCAGATGGTCCTTCCACAGCACAGCTTTATATGACGCGTTGGATTAGATGATAATGAGTGACAGAAATCCTTTGTATTCTAGAAGGAGCCTTAGGAGTACTCAGAAACTGCCATTAAAGCAGTTCATTAGTTTGTCATCTTCATGGCTGCTTGCTTTTTGTTTTAACCTGGTGCGTTTGATATGTTGGGGGTTTTAATAGTACTAAAACTCAAGCTAACCTCATATAGCAGAAAAGACATTCCTTAAAAGCATCATAGGTTCATAGAATGGTTTGGGTCAGAAGGGACCTTTAAAGGCCATCTAGTCCAACCCCCTGCCATGAGCAGGGACATCTTCAACTAGATCAGGTTGCTCAGAGTCCCATCCAACCTGACCTGGAATGTTTCCAGGGATGGGGCATCCACCACCTCTCTGGGCAACCTGGGCCAGTGTCTCACCACCCTCATCCTAACAAATTTCTTCCTTATATATAGTCTAAACCTTCCCTCTTTTAGCTTAAAACCATTACCCCTTGTCCTTTCAAGTAGTATATGAAAAAGTCATTATGGCAATACAGACAAATGTTCATGTTGATGTGTTCTTTCAATAAATAAATAAAATATTCTGTCCCTGTAAACCCACACCTTGGAGCATTATGTTGGTCCAGATGCATTTGAAGTTTTGTATGGGCTTTGGCTTAGGTGATAACTACTGCCGAAAGCAAATAAGAGTGTGATTAGTCTAACAGCCAAAAAAAAAGTGGCAGATAGCTTTTCCCTCTGTTTTAATTCTGTAGTGAGCCTTTGAATTTGTTGAAAGATGGACTTATCTCATGGTCAAGGCAAATTAGAAATGATCATAGAATGGTTTAGTTTGGAAGGGACCTTAAAGACCATCTAGTTCCAACCCCCCCTGCCCTACGCAGGGACACCTCCCACCAGTCCAGGTTGCTCCAAGCCCCGTCCAACCTGGCCTTGAACACCTCCAGGGATGGGGCAGCCACAGCTTCTCTGGGCAACCTGCGCCAGTGCCTCACCACCCTCAGAGTGAAAAATTTCTTCCTCATATCTAATCTAAATCTCCTCTCTTTCAGCTTAAAACTGTTACCCCTTGTTCTTTCGCTACGCTCCCTGATAAAGATGATGTTTAAATAAAAATAAATGTAATTTGCTGGGAGGGTTTTCAGGCACTTTTCTTAAAATGGTTGGTAATTCTTTCCTGTAGAAACAAATGATCACAAGTGGAGCCTTACAGTCTTTTATCATGGGAAATACCTGGGAGAAATCTACTTTCATGCTTTACATTAACTAGTGCATTTGAGATGAGTCATGAACACAGATAGAGCAAAGGTAAACTTGTTAAATATTTAAAATATTTGTTAGAACAATTCCATGTAGTAGTATGTATTTGCAGGTTCTAAATTGTTGCTCGAATTTTATTGAAGAAATTAATTATATAAAATAGCATGAACTTACAATAAATGTTCTTTTTTGTCTAGACAATCTCAGAAAGTGAATGCACTCAAAACCGAGCTAGGAAATCTAACTTTTAAATTAAAAAATAATAATGCAAATGTAACTTCTTTTTTTTTTTCCCCTCCTTAGGCTGCAGTTTGGAAAGAGCTGCTCTTAGCAACTATCGGAGAGCAGTTTACAGACTGTTGCGCAGCAGGTAACTTTTAAAAACGATTGAGGTTAGCGTGACAAACCCCGAGTTTGAATGCAGAACATGGAAGTGCTGCTAAAAATGGGGTACAGGGCTGAAAACATATTCATACCCGTTGTCATTAAGAGGAGGACAAGGCATTCTGACTGTCCTAGCAGAAGACTCCAGCTCTGCAGCTTGCATCCCTGGGAAGCCAGCAGGTTTTCTCATTATGGAATGTTTTTCTGTTAGAATCATAGAATCATAGAATCGCTGAGGTTGGAAGGGACCTTTAAGATCATCAAGCCCAACCATTAACCTCCCCTGACAAAACCACTTCTAAACCATGTCCCCAAGTACCACATCTATCCTTTTTTTTAAACACCTCCAGGGATGGCGAATCCACCACCTCCCTGGGAAGCCTGTTCCAATCTTTAATAACCCTTTCAGTGAAAAAAAACTGTCCTAACATTTAAATGATTAATAGTAATTCTACAATGTCAGGGTTCTGGAACCCCAAATTACGGTTGCATACTGGATGGATTGTATCATCACTGTTGGAAGCAACTAAATTAGATGGATGCCCCTATTAGCCCTCGTGGTCTCTTTTGGTTCTCCTAGCAGGGTTAGGGGCTGTCAGGGGAAGCCCAACTGCAGACCCGGAGCAGAGGGAAGCCGCGTGGTTTGCCTGTGGGGACATTAAAAGCCCATAGCAGGGCCACAACACAAACCTGGAGCTCCTGGATCCCACGTTAGCACTCTACCCAGGAGCAATATTTTCATTATTGCTTAAGAATACTGCTTAGCTCAAGGTAATCTTTAATGTAATTGAATTTACATAAATATTCTTAACATACTTTGCTGGTTTACTGGAAAAGAGGCATTAATCATCCAGAAGCTCACATGTGATTTTGATCAGAGGTAATAATTTAACGAAGTCGCTTTCAGAATGAATATCTTCTCTAGGCTTGCAAGCTTGCACGTTTCATCTGGAAATGGACTCCGGGAAGGGAGTGTGAAACCTCCCTGGCTTTAGACAGACCATCAAATGCGGCTTCTTAGTCATGAAAAGCATGTATGGGTCTGTGGCCGTTTAATCCATTAAGGTCTGGTTACAGAACTGCTTCTTGCTTCTGGGTGAAGCGAATGATGAACCTGCTGATCCACTGGCCTAGAGGGAGGGAGTTCTGGGAACTGGTTACCAGTCTTACCTTTTCAGTTTAACATGACGTTTCTCCATCACTTCTTTTGACCATATTTACTTCTCTCCTAAGCATGAATACCTGGTTAAACTGGCTGTGGCAGTGACGATATATATCCCCTTAGGAGTGTTCCTTCACTGCTTTATCCTTCCAGAGAAAAGAATTGAGTTTTTTGGATTCGCAGAGCAGTTCAGCAAAAACCTTTCAAACGGTTTCTGTTACACCTAGAGCAGACGTATCGCAGTAGGCTGCTGCTGGTCTGTTCGCGATGGTGGCTTTGGTTTTGCTACAGAAGTTTTGTTGAATGAGTTTCTCAAAGAGCGTATTTCTCTCATTGCCTTCCCAACTTTCAGAATTGGAAGGTACGGGACACAAGCCTCAAATCCTTGAGCTGAGAGACACATTTCTAATAGTTGCTTGTCAAAATCCTTAATATGTGTGATTGAGTTGGTGTCAAGAAGGCAGTGTCCCTGCCCTTTATGCTGATAGCATGGTCTTGGGGTCAGTTTAAGCACATACACGACATTCTGCTGTCTAGAGAGGTAGTTTTTCCCCTGGCCATATGCTTTTGACACCACCTTTGCATTGTCGTCACTGCCCCTTTCCTTAGGGTGCACAGTGCCGCTGCGCCGGGGAGGTCACTGCTGGGGACAGCCACCACTGCCAGCTGTGGCACGGCCTTAGGCTGAGCTCTCCATCCTGAGACTTTCACACCAAAAAGGGCTTCTTCAGCAAAGCACGGAGTTACCAACGCTGGCAGCAGCCACCGCCTGACTGGGGCTTTCTCCTCTCTTTCTTTTCTTTCTCCTCTCTTTCTTTTCTTTCTCCTCTCTTTCTTTTCTTTCTCCTCTCTTTCTTTTCTTTCTCCTCTCTTTCTTTTCTTTCTCCTCTCCTTCTTTTCTTTCTCCTCTCCTTCTTTTCTTTCTCCTCTCTTTCTTTTCTTTCTCCTCTCTTCTGTCTAGAAACTCTCTTGCCTGATCTCCTCCAGGTGCTGTTCCTGGGGTTTTAGTTGTTTCACCATCACCCACCCAGTTTTGCTTATAGACATTAATGTAAGTAAATTCCCTTTAGTAGTTCACATTGCTGACCCTACTGAAGGGAATCTTGTGATTCTCTTTTAATCAAGGATAAGAGCGCTAATAGCAAAGATGAATAATCTTATGGCACTTTATTAAAACCACTATGAGGTAATATTTCCAATAGCTTCTATAAATACAGTGTTTGTTTCTTTCTGGTAACTATTTGGTCTGGTTTGAACATCGGTATTCTCCTCACTGGAGATTGCTTTTTTTTCATTTCTTCAGTTTGTTCAGCTTTTGGGTACTGTTTCATAATACAGAAGTATCAAATTAGACATGTCTCACTTTTAAAGTATTCCTTAATGATTCTTCCTCTTCCGTGCAGATGATGAAGTAATAGGGGTTAGCGTCAGCGTTCGCGACCGTGAAGATGTTGTGCAAGTCTGGAACGGGAATGCCTCTTTAGCAAGCGAAGCCAAAGTTGTAGAAAAGATACATAAACTTCTGCCACACACATCTTTTAAAGCGGTGTTTTATAAACGTAAGTATTTTGTACTGTTAATTTCCACCTTCGCTAGAACAGGAAGACGCTGGCAGGGTATTTCTATGGGAATATCCTGCCTTGATTCATCATTAACCATTTGGAAACGTAGCATCTCTCATTGCATTCAAATTATTACTTTCAAAATATAGATGTTTTTTTCCCTTCAACATAAAAGTTAGCAACCATTCAAAATAGAAGATATTTTTAGTTTAATTGTAGAATATATTTGGTCTCATGTTTCAGATGCCTGATTCATAAAATGAGTGAGACAAATCCCTTGATAACCCTCAAGACTACATGCTGTTCAAATTAAGTATGCATTTAGAGGAACCATTTACAATCAGGATTTTAAGGGATCTCTTATTTTAGGCTCCATATAAATGTATTATCAGCAGAGTATATTCCCAAAGATCACTCGTTGGCACATTGTGTCTTCCCTGACTGCTCGTACATTGTCTTCTCTTTTCATCTTTTCAGCTCCTCAACAAAGTTTACGTGTTCTTTTATTCTTTGTTTTTTCCCTTCTCTCTTTCTTAGCACACAGAGAGCATCATGCTTTTGAAGGCCGACGGGGAAAACACTAAGTGGCAAGCACATTTGTTGTAATTTGGTGTTTTGAGGTGGTCTGGACAAGGAGAAGGATGGTGGAAGCCCTGCAGTAGCACTACACACAGTGGCTCTTTTGAGTTTCTGACATTTTGAACTGGGAAAATGAGGAAAAACAGTTGCCTTGAGTGCTAAATGCTAAATTAATTACCTCTTGTTTGGTTGGGTTTTTTTTTTTAATTCTTCATTGAATTTTTTAAAAAAGATATTTTGGCCACTTGTTTTTTTAATAGGATTACATTTGTTCCTATTTCATTAAGATAACAGGCTTGCATTTCTTCTGTACTGTACTTAGTTAAATGCAAACGTGCACAAAGATGGTATGCTGCTTCTCCTAGATGTGCTGTACTTAGGGGAATAGTGGCTTGGTCAAATGTGTTTTCAATTTTCATTTTGAAACATTCCTATCGTGTTAAGATTTACTCACTGGTTTTGTCCCAAGAGAGAAAGAAATTGCACTGCATTTATTCTAATATTCAGTGTAATCTGGTCTTGCACTGACAACAGCACACACACTGTAAAAGTAAAGAGTAAAGAGCTCACTAAATGAGCGATTAAAGAGGACACGTTTATATGGGGACTAACCCCCTGTGGGATGATGTTAACGAGTGTTTTAATTGCAGTGATTTCAGAAGAGCCCCTGTTCAGACTGGAGTGAGAGATCTGTCAGTAGGAAACCCTGCAAACTCCACGCCTCTCTTATTTAAGAGGGGATGGGTTTTTTAATGTTTTTATATTGTATGCTTTCTTAGGGTGTTTTTCTGTATGTTCATGATAAAGCGTCGTGAATCCTTTCTAACGCATTGGACTAACTGGATCCATCCCTCACACTTCTGTGAGTGCTTTAGGCCCACGCCTGCACCCATTAAGGTCAGCATCAGAACTGCTGTTGGCTTCGGTGCGAAGGAAGAGATCCCATCATGTGTAGCTTCAAGCCATCATGACTTCCTAAGTGACCTTTTTTTTTAAAAAAAAAAAAAAATACAGGAGAGAAATGTATTTTGCATTGCAGCATGAATACAAAACGTGTTAATCTTTAATTATTTGTCTATATTAATTATTTGAGGTGTTGGTTTGTTTTAATATACTACCAAAGATTGCTGTGGTTCCTCTTACAAGAAGCTGCAAGGTAGAGACGAATGTACGCTCCACTGAGCATTACTTCATTGTTGAGAGGTTTTTGTTTGGCAACTGTTCAAGTTGCGCTGATTTCCACATCTTTAGTGTATTAAGAGGCAGACATTAAAATCAAATAAATTTAAAAATAAGAATTGCACATTTTTGACTTTTTTTACAACTTTGTCTGTATTTATGAATTAAAACTGTGCAGTTAATAAGCATTATGAATTAAACAGATTTTCTAAAATCCAAATGTCTTGCTTCTGTAATTGCTTTCTGAGTTCCTGCAATGAGTGGGGTACCCCTTTTTCTGGGGCAGGGGTAGAGGGAGGCCTCAGGACAGCAGCTGCTGGTGAAGTGCTACCTGATAGCTGCAGGTGTGATGGGCGCGGATGGCCTCCAGGCCCGCGTGATGGAGTCAAAAAAGTGATTTCAGAGAAGCAAGGGGCAGAAAACTTTGAGAAAAACGTTTTTAACAGCTTGATGAGCAAGATTTCTCACTTGAAATACTTTCCCATCGTTGGAGGAAATGTGACTGGAATACTAATAGGGAATTAATCGCATACCTCACCCTTTGCTTGCTTTTGTTTTTGGAAACAAGCCAGAGCCTCTCACCTCTCCTCCAGGTTCTCTTTGAGCACGGATGTTGACTTCAGCGGAGTTGGCTGAAGTGGCCAATCTGGTGATGTCACTGGAACTTGCTAATTTAAGCTACTACTTTATTCACCCTATTGAAGGAAATTATTTTTATGTTTTTATGCTCAAACATTGGATAGTTACTGAGAGAGACTTCATCCTAGCCACAGGATAGGGTTGCTGCATGTTGACCACCAAAGTCCACATTACAAACTGCTGTCAGTTTTTGATTGTTCTAAATCCCTAGTTTATAAAATTAGGGATTTTTTCTGTATGGTTTCATTCTGATTATAATTGTTATTATTACTTAGAATCTGGGTTGATGGATATCTTCTGACTGAAATTCAGCTCAAAACTGGTCTTGAATCAAAATGGGTAATGCAAGTTTACAGGAACATGACAAATTGCATATTGGAATTTTGCAACAGCAAATTAATTAATAGCATTAATTTAAAGACTTTGCAGAATTTTTGAACTGTCCTTTCATCCCTACTGATCTCCATAGCGCAGGTGTATTTATACCAAATTATGTTGAACAGTTCCTTTTTTTTAGTCTTTTAAATATTTATTATATTCACCTGGAGATCTGCTTTATTGAACTTCATTAAATGAACTTCCCACTACTTCAAAATCATCTAAATTGTTTAAATGGATATCAAAGAAGAGCCTACAACTTCTTATCAAAGTGAATTTCTGCTGGCATTTCAACATAAAATTAAAACATTTAACTTCCATGGTGACAGACAACAAAGAAACCCCAGATTGCTGCATTAGCTGAATTAGAGAAATCTGCTTCCCTCTTGGGGTGGTAACAAGCCCTGGCTGATACCTGCCCATGCTGGGCCAGTGCCCTTGAGCTTTATCTGGTGCCTGCTGGTATGGCAGGTCATGCTGAAGCCTTTTCTGTAGCTGGACCACTTGTCTCCTTTATTTAGGCTGTTTTTATGAATTTTGTAGGAACTTCATGTTTTTGATACACCTGTCCTGCCACCCAGGTTGAGTTACCATCGCATGGGAATTGTCTTCTATCCAGGTGAGATGCAATGTAGGGGCAAGATCTCTGGTTGGCTTTAAAAATGTTTGTAGCACCTTCTAAAAGGTGCTCACAGCATCTTCCCGGGAAAAGCTTTGATGCTGCATGGTGTTAAGTGGAGGGTGGTGGTGAGCTGGCTGAAGAAGAGGTGCTGGCCTCTTCCATGGACACAAGCATGGACTGTGCCGTGGGAGGGAGGAAGGGAAGGAGGGATGCAGCACAGGGATGCAGCGGGAGCACCAGTCCCAGGGGAAGAGGAGATGCTGGCTGGGTGGTGGCTGAAGCTGCTGGGGCAAATGGGCTCCCCAGTTCAAGAAGGACAGGGAACTGCTGGAGAGGGTCCAGCAAGGGGCTACAAAGATGATGAGGGGATTGGAACATCTCTCTTATGAGGAAAGGCTGAGGGACTTGGGGCTTTTTAGTCTGGAGAAAAGAAGACTGAGGGAGGATCTTATTAATGCTTATAAATACTTAAAGGGAGGGTGCCAGGGGGATGGGAACAGTCTTTTTTCAGTGGTGCCCAGTGACAGGACAAGAGGTAATGGGCACAAACTTGAACATAGGAAGTTCCTCATCTTAACATGAGGAGGAACTTCTTTACTTTGAAGGTGGTGGAGCACAGGCTGCCCAGAGAGGTGGGGGAGTCTCCCACTCTGGAGCCATTCCAAACCCGCCTGGACGCCGTCCTGTGCAACTGCTGGAGGTGCCCCTGCTCTGGCGGGGGGTTGGACTTGGTGATCTCCAGAGGGCCCTTCCAACCCTGACCATTCTGTGATTCTGTGAAATGCAGCCAGGAGGGACAGCTGAGAAACGGTAAGAGGAGTGAAGAGCTTTTTACTTCTGCATATGACACTTCTTGTGCCGGTTTGTGCCTTCCCAGGGTTGAAGACAGCCGCCAGCAGCAGGCGGGGGCTGAGCTCTGATCGTTCCCCCGACTTCAGGGGCATCTCTAATAGCTCTCTGTGGCTCCCCAGGCTGTAACACAACTGCTGCTGGAGGGATTAGTTGGGAATTTCACTTAACAGGGATGAAGGGCTGTCTTCTGGGGCTGGCTAATTAATAGGATTCTACTCTGGTAATTAAATAGCAGTTTGCTGAACACAACTTAGTTGATGAAATCTTTGGAAAACATAACAATTAGCAGGCAAGGAATGGCAACTTTGCCTCCAAAGCCTATCCCCGACCTGTTGCTGATATGATTTTAACCCTTCCTTCTCCAGCAAAGATGGTATTGACTCTTACTTGGTTTTGCTGCTGTCCTTGGACAGCTGGTTCCCTCTCTGCTGTCGCAGCAGCCGGTTCCTCTGGGGGTTCATGTCAGCAGCGGGGGCTTGAGATGTCCCACTTCGCTTGTTGCTTTTTTTTTTGAAGACTCTCTGGTGCTGCCTTCTTAAAGCCAACGCTGGAGGCCAGGAGTGTTTGCCACCCCAGGAATAAATCCTTTGCCCTCCTGCTGCAGCGGCAGCGCTGGGGCCACTGGCTCAGCCGTGTGTGCCTTTGCGCGACCCGGTCATGCCTCCTCTGCGGGGAGGAGGGCTTCCACCACGGTTACTCCACGCTCAGCAGCATCTCCTTCCCCCCTGAGCTACGTGTGGTGGAGAGATCGCACAAAGCACACGGGGTTTCCTCACCAGGCACTCGCACTGAAATGAGCTGCAGCTGCATATTGAGACTTCTCCCTGCTGGGGTTGCTCACTTTGTACTCTTGTTTTGGGTTTGTTTTGTTGGGGTTTTTTTTAACTGCCTTTGCAAAGTGATCCTGGAAACAAGAGGCATACCGGAATGAATTATTTTGGCGTATGGCTTATTTGCACCATGGAGCTGCTTGTGGAGTTTTGTTTTGGAGAGCAGTGTTGAAAAAGAGCGCGGGGGGAGCAGGAGCAAGTAGAGGAGAAGGTGCTTTTACGTCATGTGATGTGCCTTAGCGATGCTGCTCGATTGCCGCAGAGGAGCGCATCAAAGTGTCTTCGATTTAAAGCCATTTCATGCTACGGGCTTTGCTCAGTCTCCTGTGTGCTTTTATTTTAGCGTGGCAGGTTCAGGACAGGTTGGCACACTCTCCTCGGTAATAATTAACTAACTTAATACTTCAGAGCGAGGAACACAAAAGCTCTGCGGGTCAGAAGGGGCTCAGTCAATGCTCTGCCTTTGCCTGTTGATAGGACTACAAAAGAAATCACTTTTTATATTCTTCCTATGGCAGGATTGACCAGAGGGGATGAAGCTTAAGAGTTGTGTTAAAACACAAACGTGACCGTGAGAGGAAAATTACTGATCCTGAGCACTTTATATAAACCCTCTCGTTGGCACCCGCACGTGGAAGAGAGGTGCTTTCTGCTGGAAACCGTTCATGTCTTCATCTCTCTACATCTCCCTCTCTTGTAATGATTCTCTTAGGACAACGTCGAGGAGGAAATTGGATTAGACAAACAGTGGGAGATCCCACGGCTTGCTATAAAAGCCACCTCCGATCTTCGCTACACTTTGACAGCTCTCAATTTCCTAATTTGACAAGTTAATGAAGACTGGATTATTTCCAAAGCCGTACGTACCGCGCTGCTGGGGAAGGGGGACTGTGATCTGCACCGGGACTACCCACCCCACCACCTAAAATCCTCATCCTGGGAGGGAGGCAGCATGTGCTGGAGCCTGGGGTCTGGACCCGGCAGCTGCGGTGTTAGCGCGGGGCTCTGCGAGATGCTCCCACGCTGGGAGACAAGTGGACTCGCCTCGGGTGCGTGTGTCATCTCCGAGAAGCCGTGCTGCAGCGTTTGACCTCCCGGTGTTTGGCTTGGCTGACCGGTACGTTGTTTCCGTCCCCTCTCCCCGGGGCTGTGTGCAGACAGTGGAATGGGCTGGCCGAGCCAGCCAAGCCAAATACAGCAGGAGACGTCCCGGCACAGCATCCCCGGAGCGGGCGGGTGGGCATCCGTGCACCCGCACTGCCCTATGGCCACCCCGGTGCTCCACTCCAAAACATGGGGTGGGAGATAGGGCTTTAAATGGGGTGGAGAAACTCCCGGCTGTTGGGAAGAGCATCAGGGGGAAGTGCAGCAGTTCTGGAACCAGCGATCCCGGGTTGTCTTTGCTCAGCGGCGAGGCCAGGAGCAGAGTTTTAGGCCGTACTGCGCCCTCTCCAAACTGCCCGTTGCAAGCCCAGTGCCCACACTGCTGTGCCTCATGGAGAAACTGGGAGAGGAGGGTTTCCATCACTGCACTGAGGCTCTGTAAATAAGCGCATCGGAGCAGGCTGGAAGCGAAGAGCAAAGTAGGTATCATTCATCATACAAGGGGGCCTGGAGTATGTTCCAGCTCGTAATGCGTAAGGGAGAGCAGTGTTATGAATAGGCATGGGATGAATCCCCTTCTTTTTGGATCATGATTCTGTGTAATAAACATGCAAGACAATTTGTATAAAATAGTGAGGATTCTTTCCTAGAGAAGTCATTTAAAGCTATATTTGCACATCGGGGAACAGTTCGTAGGAACGGTTTGTTGCTAAATTTCCATACAAGTGTGCAAAGGGAAAACAAGGCGGTCAGCAAGTGATGGATGGTGCCTGTAAACCCGTGCAACGCCGCGCTCTCCCTGGGCTGGTAATCACATTGCACAGCCCCCATCGTGCCGGGGGAGCATCCAGCCTGGCACCCTGTATCCCTGCCTCCTGCTGCCTTCTCCTGCCTGCCCCTGCTGCAGCCGTCACAGGCATGGGGCGGATCACCAAATAAATGCAATCTAAGGTAGAAGGGATGTTTTTCCTGAGTGTCTTTCGGTCACAAAACAGTTGTTTTGGAGTAGGAAACTCCCGACCCAAATGCATTAGCACTGCTGGCTCTTAGCAAGCTTTAAAAATAATATTTGCCTGTAAAAGGAGAGGGTGACCCGCCAGGTAAAATGTGAAATGATCCCGCAATACTGGGTGCAAGCATGGTCTGCACAGGAAGTTTGCTGGCTATTTTTTTTTCCTTTGGGATAATTTTTGGGGGACTTCTTGTTGTTTTGTTTGCTTTCAGTATTTCCCAACCAGCTTGTTAGTGACTCCCTACACCCTGCAGCAGCAGCTGCACCACTCTTCTGGCTTCATGTCCTGGATCCCCCTCGCTGTGTCTGTGTGCAGGGGGTTACTGGGTGGCTCTCTCAGAGTCTCTCCCAGCAGGACACTCAACTGGAGAAGCCCGGGGCAGCCCCTTGTCCGTGTTTTCAGAGGCAATCAGGGTGATGTTTCTCCCTCTGGAGCCAAGCCAACGACAAAAGGTGATGTGAGCATCCTCATTTTGCCCTCACCTCCATCTTTCTTGCCCCTTTTTCACCATTTCTAGCTGCTCACAGCCCTCATCCCCCTGAGCACCCCTCTCTCTCCCGCCTTTGCGCATTTCTGGAGTCAGCCTGAGGTCTGCAGGGAGCACGGCCACTGTTCCTCCCCTGCCTCTTACAGCATCTTCTTCTTCCAAACAAGGGAGCAACAAACCCCCTGCTGATGACCATGCCACCCTCCCACGCTTCCAGGAAACCTCTCTGCTTTTTTTGGAGACCCAAATCCTACCGTACCCGCAGTCTTGAGGGGGTCAGAACCAAACCAGGGGGATGGATGCGGCACTGGGGGCTGAGCCCTTCCTCTGCAGTGTGGAAAATACCTAACTGGGAACCAGCAGGGCAGGGCAGGGCAGGGCAGGGCAGGGTGCTGCACCTCTTCCTCTGCGGTTATTTTCCCTGATTGTTTTTATCAGACACAGTCCCCGGGTTTTTCCGAGGAAGGACCTGTTGGCTTGGCTCTGGCAGGGGGGCAGCAGACCCTCCACGATGCTGACAACCCATCTCCCACCACGATGTTGACCTCTGCAAACGAGGTCCTGAGCTGGTTGGAAAAAACATCTGACTTTCCTGGGTTTTGCTTACTCAGGCAGAACCCCCCCCCCCAATCCAGTGCTGTGTGTGCCGCTGCTCCAAGGAGCAGAAAGCTTCCCTCCGCCGCTCATATCCAGACCTTAATCTTTGGGATTAGGCCTCCCTCTGATCCTCCTGCGAGCACAGGATGAGCTGAAGCCTTGAAGAAAAGGGTTTTTTTGAAAGCATGGCTTTCCTGGCACACCTAATCGGCTCGCCGGCACGCCACGAGACAGGGAGCAGCGTCTGATTTCGATGTCTGCTTGTTCTGCTTCTCTTCTGCAAAGCAGCCGTCCCCGGCTGCCTGGATGGAGGTGCTCCTGCTGTGCATCCAAGGGTGCCGGATGGAGCAGGGGTTGCTTTTGGTGTTTGGTAGCCCCCCCCGAGCTCTTACTGATGGAAAACTCTCAGAGCCACGAGGAGGTGGGAGGGGATGTTCAACATTTGCAATAGTTTTACTGCTGGAAGCCTGCAATGGCTTCCAGATTTAAGTACAGTTTTTATCTTCTTTTTTTCTCTCTACTGAGATAAAGGATCCATTAGAAATGTTCTGTAATATGGAAAGCACATGTTTGTATAGTGTTACCATTTATATAGCAGCAGTCTGGACTGGAAAGCTGATCATTTTCTAGGAAAATAAATTATCTGGTTGCTGCTTGTGCTCCATCCCGGAGCTTCCTTTGAAGGCTCTTAAGTTTTGGACATAGAGCTTTTGGTAATTAAAAACTTATTTAATTTTTTGATTTTTTTTTTTTTTTTTGGGGCATTTCTAAATCTAAAACCTTAACAGCTCGACAAGAAAATACCTGCAAGGAATTGAAAGCAAAGGGGTCTCCTGTGAAAGGCTGGCACTGGAGCTGCCATGAGATGGCACTGCAACACAAAGCATGGAGCGGGTCCGCCGCCGGCTCAGCCGCCCTCATCCCGCCGGGGTGCGCAGGGATGCGCCCTTCCCGGTGGGGAGAAAAAATGCCAAGGAAGAGAAAGGACTTATGTAAGGATAATTCTGCTATTAGTCAGGGGGAGCTGTCATGGAGCCGTGTCTGGACTGGACTTTTCCTGCTTACACAAAGCACATAATGCCGTAGGAATTCATGTATAAACAGTGCAAATAAGAGGGGGGAGGCTATCCAAATTACGAGCGGCAGTAAGGAAACGGATTTTCTTTAACTGTTGCTGGCAAATTCAGAAAGTCTTTGATTTCTGGGGGGCTTCTGAGCATAACTTCACGTTAAAAATAGTCATGGTATAACTTGCTTCTAGACTCATGCGTTTCTCCCTTTCTTTGAGCACACACAAAGGTTAAAACAAGCTGTGGGACCAGAGGAGAAGCTGTCGTAGTTGGACAGGTTTGCAGCCGAGGTGGGGGCTGGCTGTGCCACCCAGGCACAGCTCCTTGGGGATGGGATGGGATGGGATGGNTGGGTTGGGGAGGGGTTGGGAGGGGAGGGGAGAGGGTGGGACGGGACAACTTGCCTAGGGTCTGCGCTCCTGGTAGCGCATGGGAAAAGCGCTTTGTGTCCACACCAGGGCAAAGCAGCATCCTCGTCACAAAGTGTCATGTAACATGTCACTAGCAAAGCGCCAGCGCGTTGGTGATGTCTGACACCATAAATGAAACGCTTTTGAAAAAAATCCTTTTGCCAACCGTTTTGTCCAAAGTCAGGCAGAAAGCATGGTGTGGAGCATGCTACAATTTCTAATTAATTTTAATTAGAAATACTAAACCACAGAGGGTCCCTCTGCAAGCCTCTCTTGAGCTGAACTGAATAGCTGCCTTTCCCTCTCTTCTCCCCACCTAGAAATATGCTTTTTTGGTGCTCAGACAGGGCCTTGGCTGGGTTTAACTCTTGGAAAGTAAACAACAGCACATCAACTGCGTTTCTGCAGTCAGAGAGTAAGTGGGCTGCGTCTCCACGGCTTCCCTAAGGCACTGGCAAGGTCAGGAGCAGTTCTGGAAGAAACTGGCAAAACCCATACATGTGAGTGTGCTGGGGGTGGTGATGCTCTTTTCCTGCCCCACAGCACGAGGAGGGTTTGGTGACTGGGACCAGCAGTGGGATTTTTCCCTGCAGATGTGTTAAACGTCCATCATTAGCTGGTGGTGTTAATAACCTGCTGTGCTTCCCGGGCGCTTGCCCAGCAGGGGTGGCCCCAGCAGCGGTGATGCCAGGGCATGGGCAGCGCTGGGGGGCAGCCGGCTGTGTTGCATGAGCATTTTTTAATGTGGTTATAACTTGAGCATCCCCCCTGGCTGCTGCCTGCTCCGCCGTGCCGGGCAGACCCCTCCATCTCGCACAGCGTGGTGATGCTCACCCCAAAACACCCACCAAGGGGCATCCCCGCAGACCACCCCAGGGACCCCGTTTTCCAGGGCTCCCGTTAGGAAAAGTGTTTTGGTAAGGGGTAGGCCGGTACTGGGGCCAGCGTGTCAGCGGAGAAGCTATTTTGTGACTGTAACAGGTTGCAGAAATCCACCTGAGCTCAGAGACTTCGTTGCTGCGACTGCTGATTGAGGTCTGCTTTTCCTGTGTTATGCCTGCCCGTTACACAAAATACAACAAATGAAAGCAGCCTCTTGTACATGACCTACATTTTTCCAGGGGGCCTTTTTCTTCCCTTCTTTTACCCCGCAATACCTGCACTTCAGTCCAGACAAGGAGCAGAGAAAGGACATCTCTCCTTCCCGCGCCGCTCCGAGCCCAGCCCGGCAGCCAGAACAGCACTGGGCCCTCCAGGCACTACTCTGATGTGCAGCTGACTATGGCATAGGCAGCAGCATCGGGGTGGGTTTTTTTTCTCTCCAAAGGCGCAAAACTGAGTTTTTAAGGGTGTTTTTTAAATGGGACTTTGGGGAATAATTACCCTTTATGCTACTTCAAAGAAGTCCCCAGCACGCTTGGCGCTACCCTCAGAGGACCGTGCCTGTTAGGAAAATATGCTGGCTTAAGCATCCTGTAAGTAATACGAACTTTGACTGATGGTGCTTAGTGCAAATGGGCCAACGGTCACATGGCTGAGTCTCCTAATGCCATTCAGGATATTTTTGCACCAATTGCAGCCTATTCATCAAAATAAAATGCCAATAAGTAAAGCATTACAATGCTTTCAGAGGGGAGCGCGCAAAGGAAAGTAGGTGAATTCTGCCCCCAAATGGATATTCAATCTTATAACAAGTATTGTGTATTAAAAGAAGGGAGCGCCTTGGCTCCTGGCCATGCTGCAATCGTAGGGCTAATGCTTTATCTCCATTGTCTTTGAACTGCACTCCTGCCTCCGTTGCATGCAGACACTGAAACGGAGTAACTCACGGCCAACTAATCAGGATCTATTTCATTAGGTTGTCCTCTAAAAATGGTAGCCTGTGTCCAGTGCCCTGATAAACGTGGGGCAGGATGCTGCAAGGACAGGAGCTGGGGCTGCGAGGGCTGAGGGAACACCCTGGGACTTCTGAATTTCCCTGTGAGGTTGCTTGCCTTGGATATTTTTATTTAGGGGTTGGAAGGAGCGGGGTGGGAGAAGCCAAAGGTGCATCAGGAGTATCTCCTACTTGCAAGGCTGTGAGCAGCATCACTCAGCCCGGTCCTCCCTGTGATGTGCTGGAGCTGTACCATGCTCAGCCCCTCTGGTAAATGGATTAACTGACTATTTCTCCTCTCCTTTCTATGCAAGCAGCCGGCCACGGTCCTGGCCTGGGCTCATGGTGTTTGCCTGTGCAGTGCATCCTGAGATGTCTGGTGGGGTTTCCTGGCGCTGCAGGGAGCTGAGGGTGTCACCTGAGGGTGAGGGGATCCACAGCTCAGACCTGTTACAACCCAACCCCAATAGAAAATTGTTTTTAAGACGGTAAGTTTTTTTCTGTCTACGCCCTGAGCTCCCGAGTTCACGTTTTCCAGCTTTTTCTCCATGACTCCAAGGATGCAGCAGGTGCCCCTCCTATTTTCACCACCTGTCCCCAAGTCTTTTTAAAGGGAAGCCAAGAGCCTTGGCTGTATGGCCCCAGGATGTGGTGCTTTGAAGAAGCCGCTTGCCTGCAGCGAAGCCTGTGGGAGCTGGCAGCACCGTGGTGGCAAGTCACGGGGCTGGGATTCACCCGCAGGGAGCAGTTGCTGCATGCAAGAGACCTTTGGCTTCACAGCCCAGCTGCCTGCACCTACCTGGCAGCAGCGGTCCAAAAGCCGGCATGGGGATTTCTGGCTGCTGTGCTCATCCCACGGAGGAGCTTATACCTCTGTACAAAGGACTGGTGTTGAAGGGCCACCAAGAGTATAGCTCTGGCATGGTGGGGGGCCCAGGCACCCATGGGTACCAACGGTAGGGAGATGTCACGCAGCGCATGGTTGCAGGGATGTGGGGGGGGACACACCAAAATTGAAGCCCACGAGGCTTTTGGATGAGAGGGCAGGAGTGCAGAGAAGCTCTCCCCTGCTCCAGACTGTTTCCATCCCAGTCAGTCCTGTCCCTGCCGCCGCCACAGCAGGGCCCTGGCTCATCACACCCCTATCGGTGTGTATGTTTTTTTGTTTAAACCATTACAAATGTAAATGATCCTTCTCAATTACAAAAGCCTGTGCGAACTGGCATCTTGAAAGGAAACTCTGAAAGAGCTCCTGGCACGGTGCTTCTTCAAATATTTGGAAGCTTTGCTAAGTCTCCTGAAACAAAGGCAGGCGCAACCTCCTGCTCCTCCACCGCCCTCCCTCCTCCGAAGCCGAGCGCTCTGTGACTGCACACCGAGAAGCTGTCACTGCTGAGCAGTAACTGGGTGACACGAGGGGTGGCAGGGGACGAAGAAGCCACCTGCCTGGGGCAACAGCGATAGCTGCAGTGGTCCCACTGCAGCCCATCTCCTGGCTGCCCCGCTCGCACAGCGCTGCCGCAGAGCAGCGCCTTATGGAACATCTTCCTCGCTTCAGCGCCTGAGTTTCCCTCCTGATTTTCATGCTTTTGCCCTGCTGCGGTGGCCTACACTCTTCACTCTTTTTTTTTTTTTTCCCCCTTGTTTTCCAACACAGCCTCTCTGAGGGACCTAATTCTGCACTAAAGATGCCCCGGGGCTCATGCTGAGAGGATGCACGCAAACCATTTGGACAGCACATAGCCCAGCCAGATTGGACCAGATGGAAGTGAAATGAATGGTTAAATAAATGCGGTGGCCGCCTGTACACAACGCGGTAGGACTTCCAAAACAATGAAACAGATTATTTCGGATTTGATATCTGCTATCAATTGAGATTGAAGGTATTGATCCGGGCTGATTGCTGGGAACAATCAGAAAGTGGAAGGGTAATTGACTGTCATGTCCCGCATTGATCGGGCACCACAGTTCACAGCAGCCAACATGATTTTCAAGTACTTTGCAGCATCTCCTCTAATAAAGAAGTACAGACTTTAAGTAACAAAGTGACTTCCATGCACTGCCGTTTAAACAGTGGGTGAGGCCATTCTTAGCCAACATGTCATCGCGTTAACCAAACTGCAAGGTGGTGGTGACAGGAGAGTGCCAGGGCAGGACAGCATGGATTTATGTTTGCACATGTGTCACTGTGAGCCGTCACGGTGCTGTAGGACCATCCCACACTTTGCTGCTCAGCTGCAGCAGGTATTAAAGAAGGGTCTCTGAGACAACAAGCCAGGAGAGTGTGACCTCCCCTCTCTAGGTTGTTCGAAATGTTAAAGCAACAAACATTTTATACCATGTGTTCCACCAGGGCTCGCTAGCAGCTGATCCAGAAAAACTGTCCTGGGAGAGGAGCAAATTGGGAAACATCCCAAGTTGCTGCAATCAAATCCACAAAAAGCTCATATAAAATTTTTACATATAATCAGAAGGATGGAAAAATTACCTTATTCCCTGCTGTGCACTTCAGATTAATATAGCCAAACATTATTCAATCCTAATACTTACGGTGACCATGAAACTTCTTCGTGTACTTACTAGGAACAGGCAGATAAAATGGCTTTTCTCCTAGAGGACATGTATCTGCTGTTGGTTTTTAATAATCCGTACTACCTGACATTCCTGCTCCTCACCTGCAAGCTCTTTTGGGTAGGGACTGCTCCCTATGAACAGAGGTCCAGTGAAATCAATGGGATTTAGTTGTTCGGTGAGATTCATGTGCCTAAATACCTTAGTGAACCTGACCATGCAGTGCGTGCAGGGATAAAGGTCCTAATTTTGCCTCCACAAAATCCCAAGCTTTCGGGCACTTCATCTTCCCCAGCTGTGATGCAGAGGGATGTCTCAGGTGCTGCTTGTCCTGGATGTGCCGCGCAGCTTCTTCAGGGATGCTCTCTCCAAAAAACCCAAGCCCCAGGCAAGCCCGAGCTCTGAAGCAGGACTCGGCGGGAGCATTTCTAACTGGCAGGGACTGGTCCAGTACTAACGCCGGGCATTGTTGTGCTCCTGTGCTCGCTTTGCTCCAGCAGCAGCAGCCAGACACGCACGGCATGGGGGCTGCTTTGGGGCATGTCACAACACAATGTTTTGCCCGTTCAGCTCACGTGGCTGCTGTCTCCCACCACCGTTCCCACCACTGTTCCCAGCGCCGCAGGTGTCCAAGCCCATCCCAGACCTGGTTGCATTTCAGTGGTGGCTAAAGCAAAGCAGGCTGCAGAGCGGAGGGTTACCATACATGCAGGTTTCCCCAGATATTTTCCACCTGAGCGTTGTGTACAGGCAGATTCGGAGGCTTTTGTGGTTTTGTCTCACATTTCCCAATCCCGGGCAGCCTGTTGGGAGCTGCCAGATGTCCAGAGACGCTGACCTCGCCCACTAAGCATGCACTGGCTCTTCCACGGCAGGCTCAAAGTAAGTCCAGTGCCTCCAGCATCACAGGGCCGGTTGTGCACGTGCTGTCTGGTCCTTTTAAGAGTGTGTGGGAAGCCCAAGAGATGCCCGGGTTTCTGCCAACACCCCGTGCCAGCGGTACGGCCGGCTTCGGTCAGTGCGATGCATCCTGAAGTCCCTCTGCTGGGGTGCAGCGCTACTTGTTCGAGTCATTTTAGCAGTGTTTCAGGGGCAATATATTGGTGGAAAAACATACCCAGGAAGAAGCCAATGGATTTTGCGCACATGCATAAAGCATTGCCTCTGAGATGTGTGTCAGTGCGTAGTTTCTGCTCCTCGAGCACTTCCTCTAAGCCCCAAGGTTGGTTTCTTGCTTGTAAAGAGGACTTAACGAGCTGCCCTTGACTGTACCCAGATTTCTGATTTCCTTCCCAGCTTTCAGGTGGTCAAACTCCACTTCGGTGACTTTGGGGCGCTTCTCACCCACTGCAGTTGCTAAGCTGAGCCGAGGCGTGTTCCTCGCCTTGGGTTTCTGTCTGTTAAACAGCTCAGCCCAGCCTGCTTTTGATTTGCTTCGCCTTGACTTTTCGGTGCTGCCGGTGAACCGAAACACCCATCGCTCGCTCGCTCGCCTCTCCGGGCGCCGGCGGGGCTGCCCGGGGTGGGGGGGGAAGTGGGGGGGAGGCGGCTGAGCCGCCGAACTTTCAGAGCGATGGGCGGCAGCCCCGTGGGCATCGCTCGTGAGTCAGCCGCCGCCGCGCTGGGCAGCGAGGGCGCCTGCAGAGGTTTCTCATCCCACCCGAGTTTCCTTTCCTGGGAAGCGAGGTGGCTGCGCCGGGGCGCGTGGGTTGCGCGAGGTCCCGGGGAGTCAAAGCCAAACTGAGCTGACGGAATAGCTGTAGTCTCAAGCGCCCAGAGCAAAAACCTCCTGTGTTGGAGGGTTAAAATGCTGATTAAACAGAGCGGGCTGGCCCCAGGTCACAGCCGAGCTGCAGGCGCAGTCCACGGTTAAACGTGCAAGAGAAAGAGAAAACGTGCTATAGACCGGGTCAATGGTTCAGTCACTTCAGAGAGAGGTAAATCCTACAAACAGCACCCATGTGCTGCTTAACTCCCCTCAAATTTTGCTGCTACTCCAAACAGTCCCACACTGGTGGGTTTATGGAAGTTTAAGACTGGGATCCCCAACGACCCCCGTTAAACTAACCTATATGAAGGCTCCAAACACACTTCTGAGTGAAGAGTGACTGCGCTCTTCCCGTTACATCTGCTGGAGAGAGGATGAAGAGAAGGAAGAAGAGGAAGGTTGGCTGAACCTGCAGTTAGCACTTAAGGACAAAAAAATAATTAAAAAAAAAAAAGTCACAGCATTAATTTACACAAAGTAAGAAGCATTTCTCCTTAGCGAGTGGATATATTGCAGGAGTATCTTGCAGCAGAAGCAGGGAAAACACATGCCACAGCTTAGTGAAACAAGAGTTAAACAACATCAAATCATTCCCCGTGATGGATCATTAAGAATGTGGAGTCTAAATGTGCGGTGAGATTACAGCATCGTGCAGATGTTCCTATACCGGCAGCTTATTTTGCATATTGCCAAGTATATAGATAATTCCTAGTAGCAAACACACGCAAAGACTAGCCCGTCCTACGGTGAATGCACATTTGGATTGTTCTACAGGGTGAATTTTGCGGGGTGGGAAGGAGCGATCTAAACTGCTGCCCGGGATTACAGCTGCCTTTAGCTGGCAGCGGGACGTGTCTGCCTGCGACCTCCCCACCTTTGCCCAGGCGCGGTTTGCAGGAGGGACGGATGAACGGGGAGTGAGCTGGGTTAAGTAAACAAGAGAGGGAGACTAAGTAAGTAAATGCTGAGGATTTTTCTTTCTTTCTTTTTTTTTTTTTTAACGTGTAAATATTGTAACAAAATTTAAGGCAACATTCCTCCTGCTAATTAGTGTTTCCACGGCACTGCAAAAACTACAGCTGTAGGAAGAATTCAGGAAAAGTAATCAGCAGCACAATTAAGCAATCTGCCATAATGACAGAACACAACATTAGGGTAGAATAATCAGAAACATATATATTTTTCCTTCTTGATTTCCATTTCCCACCCAATGATTTGCTTTTGCAGGGCGTATATAAAGCGGTGCCTGATGGAAATGCCCGTATTTATCGGCTACAGCTTGCAGATCTTGCTCCAGTGAGGATGCCCATGATAATTCTTGCCAATCCCTTCCATCTACTGTTATTTTTACTATATTTTTGAAAAAAACAATGTTTGACCTGTTTTAATTTTGACTTTGCCACCCTGTCTGTCTCATGTAAACTCCTCTAACTCCTTTAACTTAAAGGGTCCAAGTGGAAGGCGTCAGTCCAGACCAGCCTGGAGCTGAGGTCCCTGTGTTTCTGGTGGCCATCCCACCCTAGGAAGCAGAGCAGGGAGATGGTTCACTCAGTGTTTCTGCAACCTCCAGCTCCTGTTCAGGAGAGGAAAACGCCTACACCTGTGAGCAGACAAGGCAGGAACGGGCCTGACCTGCTTCATCTGCACAAGCTGTTTTCCCAGAGCTCCCCGAGGCTTTAAGAGCCCACGAGGAAGGTAAGCTCCTCTTCCAAGGGGTTGGTTTGGAAAGGGAAAAGGAAATACAGCCCCTGAGAAGAGGGTCTCATGCATTTCAGCTTTCTACCAGTTTATGCATCAAGATTGGTTGGACCGAAGCTAAGAGCAAGTTGTGTGTTGCTGTGGGGAGGTAGGTCTTCTCCTTGGGCTCTGCTTAGGGGGACTTACTGGCTGCCGGGAGGGGGGGGCCATGACAAACTGGGAGAGAAGCAGCTTTGGTAGAGCCAGGAGTGATGTGTGTGCCCTGGGAAGCTGCAGAGGTCAGTTGTGGGACTCAGTGAGTTTTGTGGTGGTGCTTCCCAGGTGGCTGGGCATTGTGGTGGTGCTACTGGAGAAGACCATCAGCCTTTCCCTGGGAGGTGGGAGCACTGTGGTGGTGTTGCAGGGGCCTGGAGATCTGCTCCATGGGCATCAGGGGCTTGTGGCTGGGAGAGAGAGCCTGTCCTTCCAGGATGGTGAAGCAGGTGGGATTGCTGCTGAAGTTGTCTGGATGAAGTGCTCAACATGTGCTTTGTTCAGCAGGGTCGTGCTGATGCCCTGTTTCCCTTCCACAGTCGTGTTTCCTCCCTCTCATTCACAGATGGAGCCTTTGCTTATCAGTGCCCCTTTTGGAAAGAGTTTGTTGGTCCTAGAGGTTCTTGGAAGAAGTGGCTCAAGTTTGTAACCTCTGGTGCAAGGGAGGGCCTTAAGCATTTGAATTTTCATGTGTCTGCTAAAAACTTAGCTACCATCAGAAATAAGCTAGCAAATGTAAATATGTTCCACTGATGAATCTTTATAAAGGTAATGCTCTGTTTTGCATTCTACATAATGGAATGACAACTATATAGTTATGGATTTTGAGAATTAAAATCTCATGAGAATGGGATAAGAGCAGCTGGGAGTATAGTACATTTATAACCTAAAATACTTTTTTTTTGCCTTAAGGAAAAAGCTCAGGATTAAAAACTGAGGAGCCCAAGAGCTCCTGCTGTGCAGGAAGACATGGGCTCCAGCTCCTTTAGACACTACTAAAAAATCTTAGTGCCCCTTATATCAGTTTCTGATATTTGCTTTTGCGTGGCCATTGGGTCTCTTGGTGGCCAGATTCTGCTGTCGCTCAAGCTGGTGAAAAGCCACATTGCCACTACCCCTTCCAGAAGAGCTCTCCTGAGTTCAGAGCTGGTACTATTCTGCCTGTTCCCTTTCCGTCTGGGAGACTGTCTTGCAACATGCACGTGTGTCCACACACACACACACACCGTTCTTCCCTTCCCCACGTGCCCATGGAAGTGGAAATCATCGAGAGCACCAGGTCCAGGGAGCAGAGATGCGTCTGTAAAACTCGCTCACAAAATCCCAAGCCATGGAGGAATGCTGGGTTAATTTTTCATCTGAGTATCAGCTGAACGTAATGTATACCCCAAATTAATGCAGACAATGCCTAGTCTGGTCTGCAGGCCCTCTGTATTTTTGAATTCTTTTCTACTAAAACTCAATAAAAACATGGGGGTGGAAGGTGCTGCTGGGAATTTGCTTTTTGTTCTGCTTAAGTGCTGTATTTCTCAGCAGTCTTCAAGTTTCTCAGCGTGAAGATATTGTTACATCAGAACTACCGTGGGTTTAACACAATTCTCAATTTGCAGGCAAATGGATGTATTGTGTTGGGGCTTATCCACAGAGGACTGTGAAACTACAAATTACAACCCAGCTGCATTCTCTTATCTGGATTTTTTTCCCCCATGTGCCTGAGTCCTCCCCTGTTCTCAAGTAGAAGATGCAAAGAGAAATATGAGTGAGAAAAAGAGATGTAGGCCCAAAGTCGAAAGGGACCCTGGCAGTGTAGAAGATCCTGCCTGTGATTGTGGATGCTGTGTTTGGATGGGATGGAGTGGGCGGTGCCTTTCTGGAGCTGGATGGAGCGATGGTGTTTTCCATTAGCAGAGGATGTGATGCCTCTGGATCTAGTGTTTTTGCGATCGCCTGGGGACTTTGTTTCTGTAACTCTCCCTAGAAAACCAAGGCAGCTGGGGTCATAGTCAACACATCCACTGAAAGCTTCTCCACCAAGGAGGAAGAGAAGGGGGCTTCCCTTCCTCTTGGATTACTAAATATGGCAGTAAAACAGGGGATCCACCCATTTAACTTTCTCAGCTGTTCTTCATCCTCATTCATCCTCCTTGAAGGGAATGATAGACCACCGACAGGTCCCTATGGGAGAGGCAGGAGGCACTTGCACTCCACAGCAGTCTGAGACAAGGCTTTACCACCTCTTGCTACCTCCGCGCCGGTCTTGCCTACCTTGTCACAGTGACACAACCGAGGCCAGGTTACGCACCAGAGCCCCTGGCTTGGAGACAGCACTGGGACAAACCAAGTCTGCCTGGACAGAGGTGCTGTGCCTCCGATAGCCAGGGCAAGCTCTTGGCCTCCATTCTTCAAAGCAAAGAGCCATATTACCTGATTTTAGTGACACTCTGGACACCTGCTAGCCAGTAATAGGGTGAAAACTCAATGACCCCATGATAACATCGTAATGTTTATTTGCTTCCTTTCAAATGGCGCTGGATACGCAGGATGCTGGCAAATGGGACCTGAACTCATGCATTTAGTTGACCAGGAAATAAATATATCAGAGAGACAGTACTTCTTTGGACTCTTTTGAGACTTGGGAGTTGCTGGCCATTCTGTTTGCTGGCTCAGTTTAAGCAGCAGAAATGTCCATGTGTTCTGTCAAAGCACTTTACTTGTGACAGGCAAAGTGCTGCCCTGAACTGGAAAACCATTCAGAGCAAATAAATGCATTAGTTCAATGCAGAGTATCTTATATTTGATACACACCACTTCCTAATCACTTTACCGAACATCTGGATTGCCTTGAAATGAAACCAGTGCTGGCGTCATCTTCAATTTGGACATGGGATCCGTTTCTGAAGCCTTTTTCCAGGAGAGCGCCTCATGGATCTCAGTATCATTTAGGTTGGGTCCTACAGGTCTAATCTAGAGTAAATAAAATTACAGGTTGCTTCAGGACCGAAGGAGGACAGAAAGTAGTACACAGGAGCCAGCTGAGCCCTTTAGTACTTGTAGTCCAAATTGCAGAATCATATTAAAAAGTGCAGATGTTGCTAAGGAGTGGGGATTTTTCATGTGTCTTTGAAACAGGGTCTGTGCCTCTTTCTCTTTGGGAAGTACCCAGTACAGGTGTGTTCTTGCAGGAAAAAAAAAAAAGAGAATAATTAACTGCGACTGTTAACGGGGCGTACAAGAGATTGAAATTAAAGCCATTGTGTTGGTAAAAGACATGAAAGAACACACAGCGTGCAAAGACACTGGCTGCTCTGTGTGAGCGAAGGAAAAGCGAGAGCGAAGGGGATGACATAATGAAGGAGAGATGCACTCGCATCGCTGCAAGTTGGGTTCGGCTGAACAACAGCAAGAACTGTTTGCAACATCTTTTTGTCAACATCTGTTTGTCTTTGAGTTCATGAAAGTGGAACAAATCTCATTAATTTTTTTTTTCTTGTGTTGAAATTTTGCACGATTGTTTCTCTTATTTTGGCAGCCAAAATGATGCTGGAATGTTTCACCTTCTTTTTCCAAGTTTTTGAGCTGAGTTGTTCAGTTGAGGTTTGTCACATAAATCATGAGGTTTTACTTCTGCTGCTAGCCAAATCATAATCCTTATATCATAAGCCTTTTGTTGTTTATTTTTTTTTCCTTAAAGCTCCAGCTTCTGGAATCATGAGAATGCATGAAAATCTCTACTTCTGCTTGCTGTCATGTGTTTGTTTTTCCTTGAGTTTCTAGCACCAAGAACTGTAAAGAAACTTTTGGGTGTCATCTGAAAGATGGAGAGAAAAAAAAAAACCTCATTAAATTTCTTTTTTTTTTTTTTTTTTTAATACCAGTTAGATAATTTTTGGAAACTATGACTCATGATTTTGAATGTTTAGATTTGGCGAGGCTGTAGTTCTCCGTGCCGCTCCCCCGTGACCAGGAGCGTTGGAAGAAGCCATGCGGGGCTTGTCTCCGCGGACAAGTTGCAGCACAGAGAGCCGGGGTGTGAATCCGCAGTGCCCTAGTTACGTTGCACAGGTTCCCCACGTGGATGCAAAGTGTGCAGTACCTGCCCTTTGAAAGCCTTTTCGGGACATACCTCTATGTGAGTAACATATGGCGTGCGGTTCGGAGGCCCTGGAGCTGACAGCAACGCACTCCAGCGCTCGTGGACCGGAGGCAGCACAGCCATTTCGTGCTCCAAACCGCATTTATTAGCGTGGGCACAGCTGGGAAGTGGTGATGCTGTGCGGGTATTGAGCACCTCCTGGCTGTGCCGTGCCGTGTGGTTGTGGTGGGTGGGATGCCTTCTGGGTGCTCTGAGTGATGCTGAACCTCCTTGGGTGCCAAGGGTTGGCTTCTCCTCGTAGTACCCATCCTCTGTGTTTCAAGGGGGAGCTGGATGGCTGGTCCATCCTCTGAGCCTGTTGAAGGGGAAGAGGGTGAGGACCTGTGGCTCTGGAGCTGGTCTTTCTGCTCAGCGCAGAGGCAGACGTGCTTGGCAGTACCCAAGGGAAAGCAGTGACACCTGTGTGACCTCTGTGGGGCTTCCCAGGGCTTGGGTGACTTCATTTAGCATTGAAACTTGCCTGTGGGTTAACCATCTCCAGTGGCTGGTTGCCATGACCATGTCTCAGCTCCTTGGAGGTACAGGGTAGGCATCAGTGGGATGGGGGAAAGTCTTGGATGCTCAGTGGGGAACACATTGGACAATCTTGGGACAACCTTGAGGGAGCAGTTTCAAGTTCCTTCTGGCTGTCCGCATCAACCATAGAGAGAAAAGGGAAAGTGAGCCATTGGGGTAGACCTGGTGAGGGGGACTGGGGCGGGGGGAAAGCCACTTGGGAATAATTCAGCCCATGGTCAAGGAAGAGCCATGCTAGCTGTGGGGTACTTGCGGCACCCAAGGTCAAGTTCTAGCAGCTGACCAGGACCAGCAGCTGCTGGGGTAACACCCAGGAGACCTCCCAGCCAGGCGGGAGGGAAGGAGTTGCTGTGCCATGGGGCATCGAGCCCCTGGGGAAAGGGTGCTCCGCCATGGGGAAATCAGGATGCCGCAGGGTCCACCGGGGCGGAGGGCGTCTGGGAGCGGGCTGAGGTCTCTGCCCCTCAGGAAGCTGTAAGGGATTTGTGTGTGTTCCAAGGCAGCAGAGACAGGATGCTGAGGGGTGGGAGAGAGACAGATTTCCTTCTGCTGTGAATAGACTGGGGGTGGGGGATGGTGGCTCCGATTTAACCCTTGCCTGTTCCTTTCATCTCCAAAAACGGTGTCTTAGGAAACCACTCCAAGAAACTGCAGAAATGAGAGGCACAAAAAGTACAGGGTTTTTGGCACCAGGGTGATGCTGTGAGTTTTATTATCCCGGTTCTCTCACCCCCAGGCACGTCTCCCTGGCTCTGGCATTGCTTTTTCCTTTGAAGTTTGTTTGTTGAGTGGCATGGCTATGACCAAAATGAACACCGGGGATGCCAAGGGAGAGGCTTACGGGACATTACCTTGCGTCAGATAGAAGCAGCTCGTGGGAGACAGCGGCAGGTTTGGGTGCTGTAACAAATTTCCCTCAGGAGCCTGAAAAAGACGGGATTTCGTTTGTCTCTTACCCCAAGAAGAGGGGGGGGAAATCTTAGGAGTAACTCCTGAAAGGGCTCCTGCTCTTTTTTCCACAGTGAAGGCTCTTCTGCATCTATTGCAGAGTTACTCAAACAGGACGACCTAGAGGAAGCGGAGGAAAACCCAACTACCATCAACTCCCACCACCAAATCCGAGCCCTTGGAAATGCTGCGGAAACGGGACCCGCGTGAAGACCTTTAGAGCGTGAGTACGTAACGACATTCGGGAGAGGTACCTGGTGCGAGGGAAGGCAGGGAAAACCACTTTGTTTACTGCACTGGAGCAGTGGAGAGTCCACATGGCTGAAAGTTGGCAGCCGGGCTGCAGGTGTGGTGAGAGCGCCGTGTTTTCTAAACACACTAAATACTTATTGCTCCGGCCTTTTGTAGATAACCATCAGCTTTGACTTTAAAAGAAATTATAGCAAAAGTGCTTGTATCTGGGAGGATGAATACCTGCTTCCAGGTTGGGCTTTGTAGAACTGAACTTCATAAACAAATTATTTGATGTGATTAACCGAGTCAGAGGGTTGATGGAAGCGTGCCTCCGACTCTCACGGTATCGGGGTGGAAGCTGTAATGTGTTAGCCAGAGAATTACCCCGTGTAGGAATAAACAGCCAGAAGGTTCTTGGGTGTGAGGTTTCCCATTTAAATAATTTATTCTCTCTAAAAAAAAAAAAACAACCCACAGCAGAAATAATAGCCCTCCTGAAAGTCTGAAATTTTGCTGAGATTCAAAACACTGCCTTTACTCTGCAGACGTTTGATGTGCAAAGATGGCAGAGAGCAGTTGTGAACCACCGACAGCCAAAGAATTTGTAGCAAAACATCTGGTCTCTAGGCCGACCAGATAAAGAAAGCTTTCGGTAGTTCTGATAATGTTTCTGCCCTGTGTTTGTGCTAATTTCACCAGGAAAAACAGTCCCTCTGCTGACCTCATTCTGTTTTACCTCTGTATTCCGACCTTCCAACTTTGTATCAGCTTTACTTGTCCCTATGGTAAATGCGACTTTAAAAAAAACCCCAAAACAACTTAAAAATAAGACAAAAAACCTGACCATGTTGATTATCATGTAGGCAAAAAATACCAAAAACATTCAAAGACTGAAATGGAGTGGATGGCAAGGCGAGCTGACCGCTGACCTTCTTGGAGCCTGCTCCCAGAGATGAAAACTTTTCCTTGTGCCAAGCGTGCTCCGTGTGTGAGCTGAGTTTGTTTGGTCTCAAGCCGATGACAGTAGCTTTTGCTGCTTTTGACTAAACAAATAATGCAAAGGGGAAGATGCTTATCTATTAGGAGAAATTAATTTTATTTTTTTTTCCTCCCCAACTGGGATATCAGGTCCCTGCCTGGTATCTCAGGGTTCCTTCACACACTGGGCAAGGCTGGACAAGCCATTTCACCCAGGATGAAAATCCTGCCACAGCTGGGCTGTGCAAGGACTCAAAGAAATATTTTTTTTTTTTGCTGTTTGGAAATTGTTTCCTTGGCATAAAATTGTATATTTAGGGGGAGATTTGCCCCCCTAGGTGGCATTAGCTATGCTTTGGTGCTCCCAGCAGCTGACAAGGAGGCACTGATGGGAGAACATGAAATTTTATGTTGTTGCCTAAAAGCAGAAGGGTAGGTGAGAGCCTTGCAGGCAGATTTCTGCCTGCAGTGCTCTTGGTTTTGTCTGCGTGGTCTATGGCAGGCAAACCTGGGCTTGCTCTGCATGTCCTCCAGAAGCTGAGCAGCGCGGTGCTGAGGTCTCAGCGACCAGCAAACATCACTGCGTGGCCCCCGTGAGCTGACAGCACTGGCAGAGGCAATGCCATGTAGAAATGCTGCGGAGATGTGTTGGGGGGAGATGGAGGATGGGGGAGATGTGGCTGGGGACACCCCCTCGGCACAGCTTGTGGGCTCTGCTGAGAGTGCAATGGGTGCGTGGGACCATCCCTCCAGGTGACATCCCTCCCTCTGAGCTCTGCCCGTCCCATCCGCTCCTGCCTCCGCTCCCAGGCTCGAGCCGAAATTCCTACTCCCTCCAATTGTTCCAATTAGTGCTGTGGTTTGTTTTTCTTTATTAAGAAGGTTGCTTGAGACCTGCCTGTTTTTGAGACCAGCTCCCTTTAATATGTCCCTACCACCATCATTGTTAACTGAGTTTCTTGCCCAGCAGCTCCTTTGGCAAATTAGAGAGAACCAGCCAGACGCTGCCAATAAGCTTTCCACCGGATAGATTTTGTCCAGTGGAACCCGAATAAATTAGGTCATGCTGCCATATGTAATCCACGCACTTGAGGTTTGACCTAGCTCCTGCAAAAACTAGTGGGCAGGGAGGTGGCTGGAAGCTGGACTGGAGCTATGGCTGCGACAGCTGAATTTGGAAAGCGCTGGGGTGGAGCTGTGCCCTCCATTTTTGTGGACCAGTGTCATTTGTACGGGAAGAAGATTGATGTCTTTCCGCGGGAGCTTTTGTCTGTGCTGGAGTGTGTCTTGAACAACATTGCCAAGACACCTTGGGGCTGGGCTAGGTAATTATTTTGCGATCAGATGCTGAAGTCACATAAATAAGTTAATCATTTTAAAAGTTCAGAAGAAAATCCATTTACTTCATCTGAAACTTCTTCTCAATGGCTATGCATAACTGTCCTCTTCTGCCTGACGTTGGCCTAAAGTCTGACAATTTCCCACCAAATGACTCGCTAGCTTCCCGTGGCCCTGGTGATGCAAAGTCACCTGTTTAGGAGGAGGCAGGATTATTCTGCTTAGCTCTTTTGGGCAGTCGGGTGTCAACCCCGCAAGTGGTGGTGATGGCCAACGCGGCTACCACCATATCGCAATTCATACTCGCAGCACAGAAAAGAAGATTAGTGCACTAACAGGAGAGACTCCTCTTTTGAAAAGAGGCTTTAAATGATGTCAAGAACCACCACAATGATATGGTTTTTACATAAATAATAATTAATTACATGTAAATCAGACTTTTCCCCACCCCATCCATTAGTATCGTCTTTGCTAAGCTCTCTGTCTTGTTTCTGTCCGCTCACTTTGACTACTTGAATGGCAGCAGACATCATTTGCAATGCTAACGTCAGATACGGGTCAAAATGGACAAGGAAAACACAACCCGGGGTTTTATCAATGCAATAACAACCAATTCTGTCTAGAGATGGCAGCGTACTGGGGTTTAACCTCTTCACTGCCGCATAGCAAGAACCATCGGGAATTTACTTTTCTGGTCTCCCCTTCTGTTATTTTGAACTTATTTTCAGCCCTTTCCCTCTCCTGGCCACTCTCTTTTTTCCCTCTCTCCCCTTTCTGTTGTTTACTAGAGCATCTGGTAGTGTTTATCTCCCAAGACACAGGAGACTGCTGTTTTCATAGATATGTAACTAGAGTAAAAGCTTTAATCTTTGTTGATGTTGGACTTCTGGATTAAAAAAGAGTCATAATAGTGGAAAAATTAAGATGAAATAATATTTCAGCCTAGTAGACTTTTGAGACAGCATCAACAGAAAATCCTTCAAGGGGAAAGTTGCAATTACTGCATCTACTTCACAGCGTAGCTCTTGGGAAGGATTGCTTAACTCATGGGGACAGTGGGACTGGGAGTGAGGACACCATCCCGTTGAGATGGGACTGGTCATCCTGCTGGAAGCTGAAAGCATGGCATGTCCTCGCAGGGATTTCTGTGTATGCTCCACAGTAGGAGTTCCAGAGATGCCAACAAGATGTGAGAAACCTGTCTCCGTCTCTCCTTGCTTCCAATGCTGCCTTCCAACAAGGGCAGGGAAGGAGCTGGTCTGACCTTCAGCAGAGCCAGACTACGTGTGACCGGGTTTTGAAGCCCCTGTGGAGTAAAGGCTGTCTTGGAAGTCAGAGGAGGAGATGGCGTTTGGAATTGGATCTCTCGCTCTCACGAAGTACATTGGTTTTCTACAGAAGCTTCAAAGATGCTGAGACTGGGTTAATTAGAAGTTGTCAAGATACAGCAAGAAGCGGTGCTGTCACCAGAGAGGTGTAGAAAGCGTTTGAGAAATCTGGTGGGAGAAGGCAGGTAGTAGGTGTCTGTTATCTGCAGAAGGGAATGCAGGGCGATGGTGCTTACAGCAAAGACCTTCTTTGTCGCCTTCCCTGGGGACGAGGCACTGTCCCAAGGCTGCAGCAGAGTCAGCTACGCTGGAAGCAGACATGCAAAACCCGGACGGCTGCTGGTTTCAGAGCAAGAACATATTCGGTTGCTGATATTGCAAATGCTTCGTGGTAAATTTTTATAGCAATAGCATTTTGTGTAATCTGGAGATTTTCAACTAAATGCCATATTTCAGGTGCTCCGATTTCCACCCCTGCCCCCCTGTTAGGGTAAGGTGTAAACCCAACCGAGAGCTCTCCAAACTTCTCAGGAGAAAGGAGTTTCTGAAAACCCTCATTTTGGGAAGACAGAGAGCCGGTGAAAGGGAGCTTAGCCTGCAACTTTGTTAAGGCTGTAATGAACCAGGCTAATAAATTACCTAATGTCACCTTAGAATAGGTCCGTGGCAGCCTGTCACACAGCAGCGCGTCAAGCTGGAGACGCGCAGTCGGTCTCTCCTAACCTTTGTACCTCCTCCCGCTAACCGGGGAACTAGTTCTGGAACAGACCAGGCCTCTGAAGTCCTGGCAAACCCAGGGGTAAAATATTAATAAGCCAAAGAGGAGCTGACGGGGGTCCGTGAGGCTCCGTCGCATCGCAGCCGTTGGGGACAGCGCTGCTGGCCCCCGCACAAAGGGAATGCCAAAAAGGGCTTCTGCGCAGAAAAATTCACCCCACCTTTTTTACTCTTTTTTTTTTTCTTTTTTTTTTTCTGCATGCAAAAATGCAGATTCAGCAGCACCAAAACGGTTTGTGCACACATGCCAAACTTGTCATTTATAAAAACTCAAAAAAAGCTCTGACAAATGCTGAAGCTGTTAGTTTTGACACTTCTGACATGAAACACTTTGATTTTTCATTTTGAAACTACTTTGTGTTCAAAATGTCCTTTAATTTTATTTTCAAGCAAGGGGGTGAGTGTCTTTTTTCTTATTTCCCCAAAAAATCAAAATTGAAATGAAATCTTCGGATTGACTCAAAATGAAATTGTTCTTGGATTTTTGGTTTCACCAGTTTTTGGGGTTTTTTTTTTTAGATGTTTGTGTTTGGATTTGAGTCACCTTTTTTTTTTCCCCCCAAAAAATTTTGCCTCTTGGTTTATCGAGAGTTGGAATGAACATCAGCCCCTTCAAAGGGGCACAACCGGCACAATAGAATATTTTTTTTGGGGGAAAAAAAAAAGAGCCTTGCTTTTGCTTTCCAGGAGATTGAGTTCATTTTCTGTGTGACTGGGATAAATAATAAACAGTATTTTTTTGTTGTTGTTGTTTTCTGTGAAGGATTTTGTTACGTTATCTGTTTAAACATTCCGTTATGTCTTAGTAATGCGAATAATGATTATTCCTGTGCTTCTGAGCTCTCCCTCTTGGCTCAGGCGCCGGAGGTTCAGGAGACACCTGGCATTGTTGACAGAGCGTTGAACTTGAACGCCTCTCACTGTGACAGGGCAAGCCCAAATATTTTGGGAAGAGTCCTTGTTATGTTACGACAGGGGTTGGTAGCACTGATGCTGGGGACGGGTTTTGCTTCAATACTGAGCTGATTACTGCTTTATTATTGGAGGAACAGCGTGAACTTTGGCAGGCGGGCTGCTGTGAGGAAGGAGGATCGGACTTGGGCATTTCTTTATTTGTAGGATGTCTTCCAAAAGATGCTGGGTCTCAAAAGACGCCAGGAATGGGAGGCCTTGAAAGATGTTTTTCTATGGGTGAGAAAGGGAAAAATGAAAGCTCTTTTGCAAAAGAATACAAACGTTTAGTGTAGTCCCTATCTGCAGACAAATACCTGGGGAAGAGTTTGCATTGAAGTACCTTTTTAATCATATTTTCCATCCCTAAAGGCATTGTTTGCTTCCCGCAGTGTATGCCTTCCCTCTTCCATTAGCATCCTCTCCAGCCCATCTCCTCTCCCAAAGCCAGGCTGCATCTCGGTAGCGCTTCGTGCATCTTCAGTGCTGCACGAGTGTCCGGCTTGTGGTGTTTCAAATTAATTGGTCATAGACTTTCAACAAGATTGGATGTCTTGTGGTGTTTGCCAATTCACGTACAGCACGTAATTATATTCAGGAAGCAATAGGAATTAAATGACATTAATTCCCATGAATATTCATTTAAGAATCTCTACCAAATTCAGGCAGATTAATAGTCCAGCGCAAATACAATGGCTATTCATTGCCCCCGCAGGAAAAGGAAATATGTACTGGCTGGCAGCTCAGGACAAATGGAAATGTTATCTCTGGGTGGCTTCTGATACAGCGGTGGTTGGAGGGACACCTCGAGGAGTAAAGAGGATAAGTGTGGGTACAGATGTGGGGAGCCTTCCCATCCGCTGAGGAACCCCGAGGAGTCTGGGCTGAATCCGAAACTCGCGTCTCTGCGCCACCAATGCAAACCCAAAGCAACCCTGAGTGCAGTGGTGCTCCCCCTGGGCACGCAACGGAGTAAAATGCAGTTTATTTTGTGCCTGACTCGTGCTGCCCTGTGTGTGAAGCCAGCCTCCAGCTTGCTCTCCCCAGATCGTGCTGCCATGGGGCAGAACAGCAATTTGGCTTCCTCGCCAGCCGCAGTAAGGAGTCGGTGCTGCTCACTGCCTCCTCTGCAGTGGCCAGCCCGGCACTGGCCCTCGCGCTGACTACAAGGCAGCCCCGTCCTGCCAGGCACTGCGTGCCGCCCGGCACACGGAGGCTCGGTTCAGCTCCAGCTCGTCCTCTCTGCACAGGCCAGGACACGGCCTCCACCGTGATCAGGGAAATCAGGAAAGGCCAATAACAAAAGCAGATGAGGGCTGGGAACATGTTTGCAAAGCAGGCATCAGAGTCTGGGATGCCAGTTTGCGTAGACTAGAAACGTTAATTTTAAACATTATTTAGGTCTGGTTACCGTCCTCATTTGGGAGCACTCATCTATACATTTCCTTTGGTCAGACAAGCCAACTTGAGACCTTAGCTGTGCCACCTTATTTCTTATCTTATTTCTATCTTTTTATGGGATTTCCCCAGCTGGAGAACGGGTCCCGCCTCCACTAAAGTTGGTGCAAGTTTTGCCGATAGCATTGGGCTCAGCCTCTAAACTGGATGTTTATGCCTTTTAAAATTCCCCCCTCATTGCTAAGTCAACCCTTCCCATCCTTAAACTTATCTGAGTGAAAGAGATGCCCACTGTTATTCACCTCACAGGCGTACCATGGGATGGACAGAGCTGCATTCTCTGCTGGTTCGAAGGGATCTGTTGCCGAACTGCTCTGACTTGCCCCGACTCTACACACAAAGCGGGGGAACGCAGAGAGCAGCAACCCCAGAATGGGTTTTGCCGTGAGCTGCAGTTACAAGAGTACTCACAGGTTTTCTTCTCCTACTGAGCACTATGAGAACGTTGGACTTACTTGAAACAAAGTCATTAAGTCATAAGACCAGGCTGAAACCAACATATATTTCTCCTTAATATGTCCACCAACTTTTGGGGGGTGAGAAGTAGTATAAATCTCAACTTTTCATGCCTGATGTAAGAGGTGGAATAATAGCCACGGACCCACATGGGCTTTGCACCTACGCAGGAGCGCAGAGCGGCCCAGGAACCAGCCGTGCAGCCTGGTGATGTGTTCTGCAAAGCCTCATAAACCAGTGACTAAAGCGGAAAGGACTCCCAGGCCTGGCTCCTGGGACATCGGAGGTGTGGCACTACAGTAGCTTGGAAAACATTCTGCCTTTAAAACAAGTAACACCTATAATTATGGAGGCGTCATCACTTTTATAATTTTTTTTTTTTTCTAGCTGACAAGCTGTAGTCGTAGCCTGCATACACCCTTGCCAAAATCTGCCAAGCAGTTGCTCTTGGGGTGGTTCTGCTCGTGGTGGGAATATCGAGCATCTTTCTCCAGGCACTTGTAAAACAATACAGCAGTAAACAATTCAAGTACAATTAGCAGCTACATTGGCGGAGGGGGAGGGAGAAGTCCCACCGCTGGTATTGTCTATGGAATTAATCATGTTTTACAGAGTTGATGTACTGGTTTAGATTTGCCAAGTTAAAAACAGGAGACGAAGAAGTTTCCAATAAACAACGTTTATTCCTGGACGAAACGTAAAACAAATATTTTTTAGAACAGCAAGGGTGGGGAGCGTTTAAAAAAAATGCTCTTTTAATAAGTTCACCTCCTTTTTCTTCCTACCGAAGAAACAGCAGAACCAAAAAAAAGCTGACCGACAAAACCTCGGGACGATGGTATTTGTTTTTAAAGCTGGTGGTCCCTCTCGGGCACACGAATCCCGGTGTCACCTGCGGTGCCCGGGCCGGGAGGGGACCGCCTTGCAAAATTACACCGTTCCTGGAGCTTTTTTCGCTCACCCGTTCTCTCCAGCAGCGCGGCGGTAGAACCGGAGCGCTCCCCGCACGGTCTGCCCAAGATTACCCTTAACGTACGGCGCAAACATCCTCTTCGCAAATATTTATTTGCAGCGATTTCCCCCCTCTTAATTATTTAAAATATAATGAATTAGGCATAAGTACCTTGCCATTACTGTAATTTAAGGTGTTAATTGCTGCCGGAGCGGCTCCCCGCGCCGATGGAGCGGTTCTGCCGGGAGGTGTCGCCGCGCTCCCGGTCCTGCGCGCCGGAGCCGCCGGGGCGGGCGGGGGACGGGGCCCGGCTGCGCGGCCGCGGGGGCTGCGCCGAGGCGCGATTCTCCCCGCGGGAGGGGTTGGCCGCCCCGTTTGTCACTTCTGGCGGGGTTTAAAGGCAGCTTTGGGTCAGCCCTGCGGGGACCCAAACGCCATCACCAAAAAAAAAAACCAATCCCCAAAACAACCCCCAAAAACAAAGGAGGAGAAGAAAATTGGGTTCTCGCAGGTCCCCGCGGTCGGAAGGAAAAAATAAAAAAAGAGTTTTTCCCCGAACAAAGTCGGTCGCTCGGTAACTCCCCGGCCTGCAGCGCCGGGCAGGGGGGCTCCATCCCCGCGGGGCGCCCGCCGACGGACCGGCCCCGCTCCCGGCTCCTCCGGCCGCCGCAGGTCCCGGGGGAGGGCAAGGATGCTGCCCGGCCGGACCCGCTCCCCCACCGCGGCCGCGCAGCCTCCGCGCTGTCCGGCCGCCGCCAAGGGAGCCCCCGCGGCCGCCGGTGATGTTAAAGTTCCCGGTGCCGGAGCGCCGGAGCCGCGGGGATGGGGCGAGCGGGCGGTCCCGGTTCTCGCCCCCGCTCGACCTCCCCCCGCCGGCGCCGCCACCGGCCCCTCCGCGGGAGCCCCGACGGCGCGGCCGCTCCGCGGGACCGCTCCGCGCAGCCAAGCGGGATGAGGACCCGCGCTCAGCCCGGCCCCACGGGGTCGGTCACTCCCGCTCAGCGGCCGGTGCGCGCCGCTGCGCACTCGCGCAAGTGTTTCTTAAGCAGTGTTTGCTCCGACAGCGGCGTTGCGCTGCCAGGGGGAGCGCAGGCAGCGGCCCGCCTCGCCGCTCCGCGCAGGTAAGGCGGGCTCCGCGGGCATCCGCGGAAGGCCCTGCGAGGTCCCCCGCGCCCCCAACTACGCGGACCTGACACCCCCCGCCCCCCGTCGTGCCGGGGCCGCGGAAAAGTTGCTCGGGGAGGGGGGGAATGGGGCGGTCGCGGCCCGCCTGCCCCTGCGCTGAACTCTGCGCAGGGGCGCGCAGTTCTACGCGCTCCGCCGCCA